>JAPDER010000085.1:0-97075 GCA_027569225.1 Aspergillus panamensis | reverse complement strand
CCCCCCCCCCCCCCCCCCCCCCCCCCCCCCCCCCCCCCCCCCCCCCCCCCCCCCCCCCCCCCCCCCCCCCCCCCCCCCCCCCCCCCCCCCCCCCCCCCCCCCCCCCCCCCCCCCCCCCCCCCCCGATAGATAATACGAAAGGGAAAAACGGAAAGGAGTACCACCCCTAGTGAGACGACAGCTCACCTTTTCCGAAAGCAACTAATCAATCTTCCAACCCTCCCGCAGAGCCCAAATTTTTTCTTTGACGAAAACCGTTACGCCAAGGATAGTTCAGTACTAGGCGCTTCTACAACGGGTGAGCCCGTATGAAACCCCACCCGCCACATGGTCGTCCAGAAAAGAACAGGGCTTCTCTTTAATAACGATGGGGAGGGCGAATCAAGGCTAATACTCTTAGATGCGATAATGGGACCCCGTTGGTTTTTGCAACGGACCTCCCCGGGACGCTCAATCCCTCTGGTGTCCTGTACGAAGGTCAGCGGGCAAGCACTTGCATGGTGCCTCTAAACACTACCAGGTGCAATCTGCAAAGTGACATACCACAAGTAGTGCTAAGTGGACCGATCGCAGTGACAAAAGAGGGAAGAATAAGAAAAAAAAGGGAAAGGGAAAACCGAAAAGCTTCCTGTTTGCCAGCAGAGTAGTTCGGTGTTGGAAGCCTCCTGTTAGAGACTCGACCCACGACTGCCCAGTGCCCACCCACATCCACACTCACAACCCCTGCTCCACTTACAGTGCGTTAATTTAGGAAGGTCCGGGGCTTGCCAAAGAGTAACTGCCACCAGAAATTTCAAACAAAATGCTCCCTTTCCCCCACTCTTTCTTCCTACTATCTTCTTCGCCTCCCAAGTCTTCTTATCGAGAAAGAACTTCGCAATTTTCCTAACAATTAGTTCCCGTCAGCATCTTTTCTACAACGATTCTTGAAACAGTAACTGCTTCATTTGAAACCCGAACTATAATATACTTTAAATGGCCAATTCAACATCTTCTGATGACACGTCCGCTCTCAGAGCGCTGAATGCGGCCCGGAATGACGAGAAAGGCACTCTCGAAGCAACAGCGGGAAATATACTCTCAAAAGCCGGCACTGATGTATGGCGGAAGGTGGAAAGCGATCCAGACAGCTACGTACTCAATCGCGATGAATTCGCTATTTTCAACTACTACCGTGGGCACTACGAAGAGACGCCTGCCAATATCCCGATCGTTCAAAAAGCGGTGGCTAGGTTTTGGGACAATTATCGAGGCGAAAGCTCAGCTCCTACGCCCAACTCGACCTCCAGTGCGGGCAAGACATAACCAACCACCCCCGGGCAACTGCCAAATACATGTCGATATTACTACCATCTCCCCTTCTTGATGCAGTCGGTCATATATCTTAGACGCAGGCGTCTGAAAACGGTGATCGATCTATACCAGATGAAGGTTTCGAAAACAAGGACAATTCAATTCGATTCCTTCTTAATGGCCCGATCAGAACCGGGCCACATGATTAAGAGAATTATAGACGCGGATTCGGATGGTGAGACTATAGGCGACATGTACGACTTGTGCCATCGCAGACTCGGCTGGCTAATTTGATGGCGTCCGAATCTATTGTTGCGTTTTGCTCTGGAAAATCAGCCAGGCTCGAGGCTCACCTCAAAATCGAAGCGCCTGGGGTACTCTATCAGCCGATATTCTTTGGTTTCAATAGAATAAAAGGGTCGAGTGTGTCTATTTGTCCTTGGGGTTTATTATTTTTCTTCCATTTATTTTACTAATTTTTTTTCTCTTTTGTATTTCTCATCGTTTTACATGGAAAGCAAGCGATTTGCATCTTTGGCATTTATTTATTTCATTTTACTATATTTTCCTACATAGAAGGCGTTTGATTTCACATAACTGTGCCACTTCCTAACCTCAAATTTCTTTCTAACCATTTAGCTTTCCAACCCTCGATCAGTGTTGCACGGCCAGGATATAAACACCTTGGATTAAAAGGAGGAGGGGGTGTACATCGTATGCATACAGCAACACACAGAGGTATTGACAGAGGTATGTATTCTCTTCTACTATTTTTCTATTATGGTTATTTTCTGGGTGCAAGGGATAATAGTACCTAAACCATAAGCGGAGCGAACCCCGATCACACGGTTCAAAGTTCAAACCGGTCGAGCCGACGACAAATCTAACATGAAGCGAGGAAAGGGTCGGGGAGGTGCTTGCCACGAAGTACGTACTATAAAACAACCGAGCTCCGCTACGGTTCTTCTGTAACGGGCCAAAAAAAAGAAAGCAAAAGCAAGAAAATAAAATAAGAAGGAACAAAACCACTCCCACTCTACCCTTATTATCCAATCAAGACTCCCATCACAGAATGAACCATGGTTCATTCAAAGCCAACACTACCTACCTAGGTAGGTATTCTGGAACTTCATCAGAAATTCAGAATGGGAAGTTGGGAACCCACGCCCTTGCCTTGATTCAGGGCATTCACCAAGTAGACCCAGTTAGAGCCTCCGTCCGAAGAAAGAGTCACACAACTTACGGGAGTTCTCCGTACATTGGAGAGAAAAACACGTAGTCAGGTACTTATGCGACGACGGATAAAAGAAAACTCTAGTCGCCTTTTTTAATAAAAAGATTATATGGTACCATTCTCCTTGTCGAAAATGATAACTACAAGGATTTATGTATCAATCAGTTATTACCTATAAACTTTGAAATTGCATACCTACTCGCTATTTGCACAAACACTAGGAGGTTTATGGGCTCTTCTCTGTGCATTGAGTCCAAAACCTCTACCTTTAATGCGTTCAGAAGCGTTACCTGAGATTGTGATGGGCTAAAAGCTCCAGCGAAATTATACTCCGCAAAGTGGAGAAACCAGATCTTAATCCCCAAAAACAAGCGGCAGGACTTACCCTATAATCCAAGGGGCTTTTGTGGGTCAATTCAAAGCAACCAAGGTGGATATTCAATTCATGATTACTCCTCCGGCTCTATGATGATTTTGTTATATTATTATTATCAAGGTGATCAGACGATGGGAAAAGTTCTCCCGTCCGAGTCGACAAATAACTCCATATTGGACTAGGTAGGTTTGGGTTTGGGTTTGGGTACTTACAGAGTGGGCTGATTTGTTAGCTGTGGCGACGAACTTTGTTTTCGAGAAATCAATAAATATCTATGCATTTCTATGCCCGACAATATCAGTAATATCTGGTGCCAGATATGCGGCTGGGTGAATGAATACAAGACCCGTGATCAACAGGTCAGAAAATAAGGTTTTCCTCTTTAAATGAGGTGACATGCCGGACACGCCGTATTTCGTTGCCATTGGACAAGGGGGCAAAATTATGGAACTACCCTGGTGTTAATAATTTGAACAATCAGCAAATCAGCATGGAATCCTCAAGGTCATCTGAAGTACCTGTACTTGAAGCAGATACCACATCTCGAGTCGTACTTTACGCAGTCGATATTCCTGTAACCAGGCCTATATTTTTCACAGTGAGACAGGGTATATTAATTGAGTTCGATTAATCTCCATCAAAGTCAAGTCAGGGGCGCTGTCAACTTTCCTATTTCAACGCATTTGGAGTAGCGGAGAGCATGGGCCAGACTTAGAAAGCGATAGAGCTTCTACTCCGTAATGATCACACTGTTCCTCGCTAGCATACAAAATTCAATGGTCTTTTATATACTGCTCGTTGTTGCATCCAAAGGACTCCCGACCTAAAAATGGAAGTAATAAAATGGACGGAGGTATAAAAATGTTATACTGGCTAAAATAAAAGGTTCTCCCTGGGACCTTCAGTTCTCAGCATCTCTTTCTAACCAAATTTAAGCGTTATTTGCACAAGAAAAGCTTCCTCGGCCAAGACCTGTGGTGATGTGATAGTCGATCTGCCTGATAGACGAGTAAATTCCAAGCACACCCTATATATCCATTAATACACTATGCATATCACCTGCCTAAGGGCAACAATAAGAAGTCAAGCTCACTAGGGTTAAACCGATAGCAACCATAGCACAGTCCATTACCCGGAGGAATATCAAGTTCCAGCTTTGGTGCCAATGATCCCTCCTCAGATGAATTCCGAGCATCCCAGGAAGAACGAATGTAAAGAGGGTAGCAAATGCTGAGCTCTAGGGAACATGTCAACCTTCTCGTAGCCAGGTTCTGATTCGAAGATACTTACCGCAAATCCCAGTAAATCATTGAATACCGGAATACTTTCCCCTACTATCCACGAAAGAAACCAAAGGGCAAAACATAACCATGCCCAAATGCCTCTCGCTAGCCAAGATCGTGAGTGAATCAAAAATGTACCACCGAACATGCGGATATATATAAACTTGACGGCAACATGAGCGTTTACAACTCCTCCAATCAGGATCTTGAAATCGTAGTTAGCAGGATATTCTAGAAATTCTAAGCTCACACTGACTGTAGGAATCGCAACCCCGTAAGATATCTTCCTAAGATGCACTCCTGCTGAATTTAATGCGGGAGAAGCAACACTGGGACCGACAAAGACATATATCAAAATCGCAGATACTGTATAAAGAATAATCTCGCTCACTTGCAATAATGCGAGGGCTTTCGTATATTCTCTGGTATCTCTCAGCTCCGAGAATAGGGTGAAAAATGCGACATGCCCAGCATACGCAAATACAACATTTGCAATAGCAACGCAAACTTCATGAGGGGTGGCATGTGAGGCAAATAAAAACATCCGCTCGGGTCTAAGATTCTCAATGGAAACCCCGATAATGCACATAAAGACAGCCCCAATAATGCTGATGAAACTGATCGATGATAGGTATGATAGCCCCTCGAGGCGTCGAGGTAGAGTGATGAATGACGAGATGAGTAGACCAAGAAACGAAAAGAATACTGTGCATGTGGCATGCTCGGTAAGAACGTTCATCATAATAGAAAAGGTCAACAGATGACTGCCCATAACAAAAATGAAAAAAATAAGTTGTGCGGCAGCCGCAACGGTACGGCCAACCTTGCCGAAAAGTACTTCCCCGGCATCAGCCATGCTATGAATATTCAAGTACTGACACTTGAATTTTCCGATGATATAGCCCGTATATGTAGTGAGCATTCCGACGCCAATGACTACAGCGACGCCCCTATAATTTGCTAGTTAGATTGATCCCCAGAAACGAGACGTACGAAAGCTCCATACGGAAGTAGTCCTAGAGTCGCCAATACCTTGGGGAGGGCTAGAATTCCGAGTGATATGGTTTCTGCTATCATGACTGAAGCCGTTAGTGCCCTTGAAGAAGAAGAAGAAGAAGAAGAAGGGAAGAGTGAATTCTGAGCTTACTCATTCCAGTTTGCCTATGTTCATTGTATCAGCACCTTCCGAGCCCAGTATAGAAGAAGATAGGCCTCACCACCAAGTCATTGTTTTGTATTTAATTGCGGCCCCATTTTCATCCCCAAAGGGGTCTCCTCCTGGACCCTCTGCGTTGGGAGGCTGGGATGTAACGGTTGGAGCTTGGTCTTGAACCATCTTCATTCCTTGGGATATGTTGGTCTTGCTCAATGAGGTGACGTTAGGCCGTCCTGGATAATTTTTTTGAGACATAACAGTTGAACAGGAAGATTACGAGCTACCTGCAAGTGTTGATACTCATGCGTTGTGAATGCCTAGAGTCAGAGGCTCAAAGAATTGAGGCTAAACTGAGGATATGGAAGATATAGTGGAATCCTGAAAAAGGGAAAGAACACGTAAGAAGGCACACCGTCTCGTGTACCAAGGAAGCCATGATGGGAGGCCAACCAAATCACGGCAGGTGATGGAGCCTTCCTCATTCAGTACACTTGCTTCTAGGCGTGCTGGGAATATTAGTACCTAAGTAAGTAATGGCAGGATAGGAGCTAGAAATAAACCGCAATGGAGAGAGCAAAGTCCAAGTGGAAGGCCAGTATTCTATTATATAAGAAACAAAATAGTACATTTTCTCTATTATCTATACCAACTCGTTTTAAAGGTCATGAATCTCTACTTGCCCAATAGGACATCCGTGAGAGAGTTGAGTTAGGCGGTTTTTAGTGGTTCTAACCAAAAAGTTAGTAATTACCGAGCATGCTCTATTGATTACTTTCAAAACTTGTGCTGTGAACTCACCAACTTTGGAAAACACCTTTTGCTCCGAAATGTGTACTTCCTTCACTTTGCCACCCTCGACATCTTCCCTAGACAAAGTAAGGAGGCTCTTTGGGAGGCCCATTGATGAAAGGAAATGGACGGTCTCCTTCCATTCCACATCTTTCCTATGCTTGTCCCAGCGCAACTCCTCGCCCATCAAGTCGATAATGGTAGGAAGGGCTTCAAGTGCGGCCTGTGCATTCAGGAAAGCCAAGCGGGTTCTTCGTGCAATGACATCGACTGCAGTCTGCGCGTACTCGTGGCGGATGGCATAGCGAATTTCGCCATCAATGAATGGGTATAGGGAAGAGATCCGCTGACCACGGATAGGGAAGCGAGCACCAGTTGGGGAAGAGAGAGCAGCAACCTGCCATGCCCGATCTCCGTACGACTGGGTGAGATGCTGGGCTACATCGGTCTCGAGACCATAGTGTTGGATGAGGTTGATGAAAAGAGTCTTGGAGTAGCCGTGAGCTCCGATCAGGCGGACTTGGTGGGTCTGGCAGCTGCCATCAAGAACAGCGTTGTCTGCAACCAAGCCGCGTCCTCCAACACCACTGATATCCGGGGGCTGAACCACTTGACGAGATTTTAGTCCAAAAACGTCAATCGCTTCATCAACAGCTTCCTCGGCCATCTGTCGATAAGTAGTCCACTTGCCACCAGCACATGTCAACAGTCCCGAAGAAGAAACGGAGATGAGATGATTCCTAACCAAGGCCTGCGAGGTTTTATATTTAGGATCGCGCACCAAAGGCCGAATTCCGGACCAGGCCGCCAGCACGTCAGATCGGTCGACATTGATATCTGGGGCCAAATATCTCCTTACTTCCGATAGAATCCAGTTGATATCCTTCTCGGAGGGCTCGGGCTGGGTCGTAATCTCACTCGGCTGATCTGTTGTACCCGCAATGGTGTTTCCTTGCCAGGGAAGGAAGAAAATGACACGACCGTCAGACGTGGAGGGGTCGATGAGACCCATGTTCGAGGGACTGTAGTATCCGGGTAGGATAACGTGAACACCGGAGCTGGGAGCTACGATCTCCTTCGTATCAGGGTCGTCCATCTTCCGGATGGAGTCTGTGAAGGGGCCTGTCGCATTGATAATTCCCTTTGCCTTTATGGAAAATTGGGGGGATTCCGTTCCATTCCTCTCAGAAATGCAGTCCTGAACTAGAGCACCATTCAATTTCCCAGATGCATCTTTTGTGAGACCAGTGACTTTCATATGATTTACGACTGTACTACCATACAAGGCAGCTGTCATGGCAAGGGAAACATTCATTCTGGAATCATTATGGGCGCCATCTGAAAGAATCAGCAGGTTATCAAAATGGAGGATTTTGATGCGACGAGTAAATAATCACGCACCATAGTAGACCATAGCGCCAATCAGATTGTCCTTTCTTAGCATAGGGAATGCGTCGATGGCTTTGCTCTTAGGCAAAAAGTAAGAGCTTTCAATTCCCTCTGAGCCGGCAAGAAAATCATAGAATTTCGTTCCAACCCAGAAATAGGGAGCTTGCCACCATTTTTGTACTGGTACCATGATGGGAAGCCAACTAGAAAGGTGGGGGGCCGTATTCAAAAAGTACTTGCGCTCCCTCAGAGCCTCCTTCACCAACTTATACCTAGAAAACGAAAATGACGTCAGCTCGATCTTCGGCATAAGAGTAATTCTCTTTCTGGTGAAATTCCAAGATGGTGAACTGACTGGCTATAATCCAACTCCCAGACAGCCTTCTCAAGGTACCGAACACCACCATGTACAAGCTTTGTACTTTTGCTACTCGTTCCCGCGCTAAAGTCGTCCCTTTCAACCACAGCAACCTTCAGGCCTCGTGTCGCCGCGTCAAGAGCAATACCCGATCCTGTGGCGCCCGCGCCGATCACGAGGAGGTCGTACTCATCTTCGCTGTTCCCAGAGGAGCTTCGTTTCAGGTCCTCGATCTGTTCCAACCGTGACTTGATCTTGGGGAAACTTGGGGGAACGAGTTTTCCTTCATGGTATCCGGGTGGCGGGACTGCGGGGGCTTCAGATCCAGGTATGTTGCGGGGGCGGTACGAAATGTAGATAACTCCTGCTCCTACTGCAGCTGCAGCCGAAGTGTAAAGGAGGGGGCGTAATATCCTGCGGGAGTGCCGAGAGGCCATAATATAAGGGTATGGTTTAAATATGCAATTGAGTATATTTTTCGCAATTCAAGTTGCAAGAGTCCGGGGCTGCTGAAAGTCGATAATCGACGGGAAAGCTTTGTCGGACTACGCCTATATGCGCGCGTCGGTGTTGGCTCTGTACACACTATATGACCAAGGCTATGTCTGCAAACTGGTTAGAGTTATTTCACTGTGACAAAGTATGCATATATATGATTACAAAAAATCGCGAAGTAAAACAACTCCGGAAAAAAAGAACCGCCAGGACAAAAAGGAAAAAAAAAAAAAAAAAAAAAAGAAAGAGGAAAGGCTCGCGAATTGAGATTCATACCTGGCGAATTACCCGCGTCCAATTCTCGCCGGGTGGACAGAAAGACAAGGAGAGGAGAGAGAGTTGGCAAAGGCAAAAAATAAATCTGTGGTTAGGAGATGGAGGGGGGAAGGGGAGTTAAAGAATGAGAGAGGAACTTGGAATTGACTTCCAACAGGTATATTTGGTTGGGCTAACCAAGCTTACTGTTATGGAAGAACCTGGGGAGTCCCATTTTAGTCAGTCTAGGTGCAGTTATTATTGGAGTTCCGGGCAACCTGTCAACTTGGATAGGACCGGGTAACCTTCCATTCTCTTCACATGTGTCATGACGTCTTTATTTTTTCCACTACTGGGAACCAGCTTGCCCAGATCCAGACTGAATTGGCGGTGGTTCTACCTCCTCTGGCCCCACCTCTGCAAGCCACTTCTGACTAAGCTAATACCTGTTATTCATGGTAAGGATCACTGATTCACTATAGAAAATTAAACCAAACATGAGCTCGGGAGAAATATATGTATATAATCTACACAGAAAACCAAGGCTATTCTTTATCTAAGAATTTATTTAGTCTTATGCTCTTCATATACAGGTATTCTAATCTATTTTTCTGATAATAACTATAGTTTACACTATAAAAGACTCTTAAAAAAGGTATTCAGAAAACATTGCCAAGGCGCGTAATTTATGCAGGTCACGGGTTGGAGAATCCCAAGTTATGTGGCCAGAGAGGGTATGACGGCGCTCCGGCGTAAATCAACATTCTCCCACCAATCAGTGTCTCGGCAGCCCCCAGCGTGGGCGGAAAGAGGAGACCCATCGGTCCATCACGCCCCGAACTCCCTACCTGCATGTGACCAAGAAAGGTCTTTTGTTTCTTATTTCTGCTCCGGACTCCCAGTATCCTGGACTGGTTCCGGATTGCTCTGTTCCTGGATCACAGGCTGAGGAAACACTTGGAGTGGAGTCAGATGTGATCATATGCCCTTTATCCTTCTATAGGACCCAGCTGATGCTCTATGTGGGATATCTTTCCAAGAATTAGCAGGTTTATCGGACTTCATTAATTAACATCTCATATAGCTATCTTATAATGGGAAGAGCTTACGAGTGATGGTCTACTCCTCCCAGAAAAGCGGGTTATCTGGTGCAAATAGAGCCCAATTGCATCATAACTATTTACCCACTAGCTATTTGAATACCGATAGTCCATATCTTTCCTGCTTCATCGTGGGTCTGGAAACTACAGGTACCGCAGACCGAAGCTCATAATTAACCCGTACCTCAGAGTCTAGACCATATTACTTATTGAAGACGTCCTTGCTGGGCCCACTCATCTCTCTGGTCATGGAGCTTTCTTTTTTTCCCATACAGATCCTTCCTTTGGTAGGTTTTTCACTGACAGGTGGTAAATATGATGGTTGCTTGGTGAATAATATTCTAATTATTATATTTCCTACGTATATATTCCAGTATTCTGTATACAGCCCTATAAAGATCTACTCAGTATATCCAGAGCATGTCAGGTGTCAGTAATATCTTCCTTTCAATTCATCCAGTATCAAACAAGACAGATTCCCCCGATCAGATATAGTCTTATCTTCTTTGAAAATCCTTTTCTATGGAGTACCTAGAGAGGAAATCCCCCAGACCCTGACCCAGCAAAAAGACTGCATTAAAGCGCTCAGGCCCAAGATTATTATTAAAGCTAGGTTCAAAATAATACGAGAACCAAGTCCGGAAAAATCTTTCCGACTCTGAATTCCCCGTTACATTCCCCGGGCTCCGTCTCTTCGGAGTACGGAGTACAGAGTCCGGGATTCCGCCTTGCTTTTTCCGTCCTGTGATCATTGATAGACTCAATCCTTTCGGATAAGTTGCTGTGCTCTGGCCTATGCTTGCAAATAATAACAATGCCGAGACAGATGTATTAAACGTATTTTCGATACTTTTTCATAATCCATGTCGGTTTCAAGAGGCCAAAGGAATGGGTATATACTATGTACACCTCCGGTAGTTTCCTGACAACTTCTCCAATCTTTTTGCTCAACCGCCCTCTCTACCCAGGAAGACAGAGAATCTAGCTCGGAACTATGCTACATGTAAAGGTGTAGAATAGTTGGAGATCAGCTTTCATGTCCCCCTACTTCTATTTAATGCTTCAACCTAGCACCTGAACACTTTCAAATGCTGAATCACTCTTTTGCTACACGACATAAAAAGCTGTGTCACTATAACTAAATTTCCGAGCGCGCAATCTACTATTGCTTGAGAAACTTATGATACATTCACTTAAAAGCACAGCAAGCTTCAAGGAACTCATGAAACCTGCAAAATCGGGGAAATCTCACCTTGGCGTTTCTAACAGCTCGATATAGTGGAAGAGCTTAACCAATTCAACATAACCACCTATGACAGCCAGCAAAGCCCGCATGGTCGCTGAGGGACAATAGCTTCCATAGCTCCCAGTCCACTCCCACGAGCCTGCAATAAGCTAGACCTTGAATTGTAGGAGTACTTGTTGGGGGAAAAAAACCCTACTAGGCACTAAACTGATTAGATCTAAGTTCCCTTTGATAGGATCCCAGACTACCTTAATATAATTCTAAATTCAAATACTGCCCGCTATTTGCGAGGAAGGTGCCGGCACCAATGAAGTGGCTCATTCTAAGTGTATATGTTGTTTGGTTGTATAAACCAATGCCTGGATTGTAATTCTTCATGGCTAGTTCATATATTAGAGCCAAGCGGGCCAAGAAAATAAAAATGATAAGTCTTGGCTCTGTGATTCAGAAATAGGGCAACTTCAACAGACCTTGAAGATACCTTAACCATCATTTACCATGAAGGATAAGTTATATCCTAAAGAAAAAAGCCAAAGGGGTTCTATACCTAAAACTGCCTAGGTATCTCACTTGTCTTATTACCAGCATATTTTCAAAGAGCAGTGTTCTGGAATATGCAATTTATTATTAATTCTCAAATTTATATCTCCAGGAACACAAAAATATGGGTGAAGATCCTGGGCTGGTTAATCTTCTTATTCTTCTTGTTAGTAGGGATCTTTAATGTTATGCTTAGATGTCTAATTGGCCCTTTTCATTATTTATGCCTTTTTTAATGCCGTGATGACTACCTAAGATTTTTCTAAGGGTTGCGTGATGAAGAACGGGAATATCGTCATAAACTTGGCATGGGTACACTGGCGGAATATGGCAGTTGGTATAGGTGAGATAGCGTCATAATCCTCGCCAATATCAAATAGTCAATGTATCACCGACAATTACGTGCTCTGGTCATCACGAGTATACAGTTAATTTGATACATTGATGAGAGCCAGGTCATTTCGAAGTCAATTGTAACTGGTATGTCTGTTATAGCTGCTAATCCCAAATACCGTGTGTATTATTCTACAATCCACAATAATACATAACCATGACCTATGGAAACCTCCAAAAACACCGAACCGAGTCATCCGAATGCGAAGCAAAGTTAGAGAACAAACAGAGTAGAAGTGAGTGGAGCAAAAAATATAGACCAGAAAAATGCAAAAACCATGTATATCGCCATTAATGCATTTGAGTCCCACAACGGCACCCGAAAAAGCTTCATTCTCGCGTGCTGTTTTCTTTTCTTTGACTTATTTATTTATTTTTTCCTCTTCGATTTATTTCCCGCCGTGGTTTGATCATATCAACGTCTTGCTGTGAGACGTGATCTGGTGTGGTGTGCCTAGGCATGCGTTGAATGCTTCAAGTTGGGATCAATAAGGACAAAACTTTGTGAATGAACGAGGGGTATATCGCATTTTCGAAGGAATGAAGGAGCATATTAATAGATGCGAACGAGCTGTAAAGGAAAAAAGAGAGCGATAATTTAATGATCGAGGTATCGTGAGTCATCTCTGGGTGCGAATATTGGATGGCGTGTCTCATGTTGTGAGCCGCCTTTTCAAGTCACGAATTTGATCGAAACAACTTGCGTAATCACGTAATTCATTCTGAAATTGGTAAGATATCGGAGTGGTTTGCGAAGAATTGCTCTTCAGCGAAGAGAGGGAAGTTTGAGAGGAAGATGGCGATAGGACTCTTGGATATTGGGGTCGAGAAGAGCCAGCATGGATGCCTTTCTTCGTACTACGGGACACATTGGTCGCCGGAGTTCTCTTCGACGCTTCTCGAGTCTCGGGCGTATTGGGGGGTGAAGCATCATGTGAAACATCGAGCTCAGCAAGCCGACAAGATTGTGAGCAATAGGGTCCTCCTAAAGTCTGGCGGTCACAGACCAGGCAGAAGTCGAGAGACCAATCCGTAGCCATTCCGGAGAATATGGTGTGGAGCAAGAGTAATGTGGTATTGTTGAAGTTGAAAAGAAAAGATGGCAGGAAATATGGAAGCTTAACAGTGAATCCTCTGAGTGGTCGAAAAAAAGAGAATGTTGCTGAGAATCTGTCGTCGATAACTCGGGTTGATTCTTGGCCACATAGATCGAGGACAGAGTGGTGTTGGAGAATTTGAGCCCAGCTAGGAGAAAGAAAAAAAAAAGGCAAAATGTTGTGGTTGAAATAGTAGGAGGTGGTTGATGTAGTTTACAGTATCTCACGCGGAGTCAAAAAGCATTGCACAATGTTTGCCAGAAATGTAGTCAGGTTGGTGGTAGCTAATGAGCGCGGGCAGTCACCTCATAATAAACCACTGTGGTCTCATACTCGCCAACTGGTAGAGTGTCACAGCCCACCCACAAAGAAGTGTTCTTTATAAACTCATAGAAGAGAAAAAAGGAGACTCAAAGCAAGATGAGAGGGAAATGAGGGAACGGAGGGAACTGAAATGGAGGACAGAGAAAGAGAAAGAGAGTAGAAATGAACAAGAAGAACGTTGGGGTAGCAGATGATAATATAGAAGGCTAAGAAAATGGGGGGAAGACTTAAGAAGGAAAGGATTTGGGGATCTGGCAGGGCAAATCAAATCGAAGTCCAATTTAGTACAGGGACAATCTGCATAGACACATGTACTATACATATGCTTCTTTGTTAATAGAAGCTATTATTCTTCTGCTTTTTCTAGTTGTTTTTTATTTGTTTGAGAGAGAATTTCCTCATTGCAATGCTTTATTATTTTATAGGAAGTCAGCTCATACCTGCTGCTGCTGAGACATTAATGATGGCGATTATTATTTTTATTTTTTCAGCGCTTCTTTTCATTCAAAGCGTCATGTCCGCTAATCGACTTGGGCCAAGTGTGTCTGTACCTGGGTGGAGAAGGGAGGGGTATACACCATGAGCTAAACCAGTTCCAGACTGGCCTTTAGCCTGTCTTGACTTAGCTGGCGCTCTGGGACCTCTCTTCTCAGTTTTTGGTGTGCTGAGTGGAGCGGGTTGTGCAGGAGACTGTTCAACAAGAAGGTGTTGGCCATTCAGAGCACAGAGATCCCCTAGCTCCCAAGGTCATTTCCTCCCAAGGTTAACTTGGGCGAAGCATTCTCTTAATTAATAATAATAATGTAGATTTGAGGAGACGAAGGCACCAAAAGAGCAATGACAAGAGGAGGAGGAGGAGATTGGGTTGGCTGGAGTAAATCATTGAAAGGAGGGGAGGAATCGCTGACTTCCTCTCTTGTTTTCTGATCCTCTGAATGTTTGAAGATTGTTTCTCCCAAGAAACGCGTCTCGTTCATCGTCGAGCGCTGCTACCCTAGTGGTGAGGAAAGGTTAGTTGGTTTGGCCACAACACCTGCATCATCTGGATAGTTATTCTTCTTTTCTATTATTGCCTCCGCCCCATCCGCCCATCAAGCCCAACCTTTTCAATTGGATTGTGGGGAACAGCCGACGGGTGATGCGCGTCGAGCGGCCCCTTAGCCAGAACTGGGTGGTTTTTTTTTTAAGAAAAAGGCAAAAAATAATAAATAATCGCTCACTCACTCTGAGGTGGTCCTCCAACCCCTCCTCCTTCTTACGAGGAATAATTGTTTTCATCTTGTATCCCTCTAAGACTTTTTACATGAATTATATATCTCATATTACCGTCCGAGAATGTTCGGTTCATTGGAGGTAAACACAACATAATATGATCAAATGATTAATGCCAGCAGGGTATGTTTGGGAAAGGCAAGGTCCTACAAGGGCACAGAGATTCCTCTCGCACATTCAAGCATCCCATCAATCAGGACTCGCCTCCGCTGAGGCAAATAGTAAATTAATTGTGGCTTCAATAGGCGCATGAACTGCAACCATCCCAAACAGGTAGAGAAGAAAAGCTAGAGTAATAAGATTAGGGCTAATATAAGAAACGTGCATATTGTACCCTCACTGGCATGGTCAACTCCCTCACACCAAGATAGGTAGCTCCAGTATCTAGTATCCGATCCCACCCTGGAGTGTTCTGCTCCGTATTGAATTTGAAAAGCTCATTCCAGAGGGAGCAGACCAAGCGCTGTAAGCCAGCCTGACCACGTTGGATTGTGGGGAAAGGATGTGGGACATTATTGTCGTGGCTCGGGCGCTTGGGCGAGGAAATTGAAAAAAAGGGGGGGAAATTAGAGTAAAACCTAAGTTCCATTATTATTTCATCCCTCTCGACCTGGATCAGCTCTCAATACTCCGTACTCAGTAGATAGTTATTCGATTCTATCAATGCAAACGATCTATTCCCATCTTATCATCTCCCTCAACTTCATTAAATAACGCGAGTTGACGCCGACTAGATAGTTAGATGATAACACTAAGGAGTCAACTATGGAAAGTTAACAAATGATCAAATCAAGTCCACACCATTCCTCGGATGACATTGAAGAGGAGGATTCCTCATAAGTACTACCGTAGTCTTACAATCATTGATATCTCCAGACAACTAGCATAAGCTGAGGCTAGAAGCAAGTGGAGCTCGCCTTGTACCTGCTTCCCACCACGACTTCAAAATAGCCCGACCACACCTGCAATCTTTATTGGTTTAGGAGGATCTATGATAAGTACTCACTACTAGCTAGCCTTGGGCTAGGAAGGTAAATGACGGAGGACCTTTCTGCTCCGTAATCAATGCTTGGTTCCACTGAGGGCAGCCCTGGGACAACTAAATTCTCTGAGTCTATGTACTGGTAATTTGGCTAGCTGGATTGCACTCATGACAAAAACTGAAGCATTATTAACCAAATATCATTCACCCGGTGGATAGACCCGAACTATGCATCCAGGTGAGATTGAGATAAGGTATGAATGTTTTGGCCAAGGAGCATTGTCACTGATAATAAATAACCCCTCATATGACTCCTCATGCTTAGCTGACTGGCGATAAGAAAGCTGTTCAAGGAGTTGCATTAGAGAGACAGGCTGAACGCATATTCGGAGTACCCAGAGCACATCAATAATGGATCCGTTTGGGTTCAAACATCAAAGCTCTCCCCCCAAAAGCCAAACTCCACCTAGCTAGCCAGGAATACAGATACCTGATACCTATACATCCCCCTAGTCACAGTAGTGCCCGGGCTAACAGTTACCTGAAAAATGACTACCCGATACCAGACAATTCTTGTCTCTCAGCTTTAAGTCTGCGTTGGACTTTATCACTTTTGAATATTCATGAGGCACTTCATATATTTTGTTAGAGCAACTAAGCATCGACACCCTCTCAGGTAATTTGAGAAACTCCCATGTACATCATGTGATCTCTCTCTCTCTATACCTATCTTGCATCCTTGAGGGTCTCAATCCCAGAAGTTTTCTAGGGCTCACTCCTTCGGAGAGGTTGGAACGTAGCGTATTCTGAACTTTCCCCACATCTCGGAGTAGCAGGATGTCCCGTGGGATATGAAGAGACTGAAACGTAGACACGCCGTCAAGCTATTTAAATCAAGCTCTGAAGGTCCTATTCTAGGCACTGGAGCTTGGGGGTGGTCGGTGATTCGGTTCGTCGCCGCTTGTAGCCCTATCACATCGTCTTCATGTTGGTCGATGAGTCTCAAGGGCACTCAATCTATTACTGACGGCTGAGAAATGCACAGGTTCCGTCTTAGGCATCAAATGATGAGGGTAGTTTAGTATATCACCAAAATACCGAGGCCATTCAGATCAGGGGGGTAGTGACACATCGTCGATAGTGCGCAAGCATTCATCGACTCTTTGATTTCTCCTGGAGGGTGGTGGGTATTCGAACTAGGGTAGAGGGCAAGGAAGTTTCATTCGATATATTGTCGTTCGCGTCAGGGCTCGCTTCAGCAAATTTGGCTAAATCAAATGAAAGAAAGACTGGGTCAGCAAAAGCTTGCTCTGTCCGTGAGAGCCAAAACGTACTGGAGGCCATCGTGATTGCTCGTAAAACGTTATCCCAGTTGGCAAGTACACAAGCCACAGCTATATTCAGAAAAACCAACACAGAGTTAGTATCTATGTATATGTATTATGATTGGTAGTTATTTAGCAGACTGACCTTCTGTCCCATCTTTAAGAGTTTCAAGTTTCGCCTGTAGGCTCTCCATTTGCACCGCAAGTGCATTGCTCATATCGCGAAGTTGATGTAAATTATCTAGCTCAGCCTTTTTCGCTGCAATTCGTGCGGCTAGAGCTGAGGACTGCTGCGAAGTGACACTGCTTGGCGGGCGAAGGGAGGATGCTGATGACCCGGGTGGTAGCATGGAGGTAGGGCGCGGGTTGTAAGCCATTGGGAAGTTGATAAATCAGTTTCAGTAAGCGAAGAAAAAGATAATTTCAGGAACCTTGAGAACGACGTTGAAGACTGCCAAACTAGAGGTTCCAACTTGATTCTCCCAACCGCCCGAGGTCCCCAGTCACAGCCCGCACTTGCCCGAACAAAGAAGGTGGGTCCAGCTTGGGCACTAATCCTAATATAGACAATTATCAACAACCAGGACACACGACGATATCTGCGATTTGTTTACTCTACTTTGTACTTCACTCCTCACGAATCAGGTCATTATTGAACATTGATGCTACCCACCATCGTTCGCCTGTCTTCAACGTCCACAAACTGGCATTAACCCCTACCCTATTGAAAGCTGCTTACTATTTTGTCATATTATTCTCTTCGAAAAATACTGAGCGCAAAAGGGGAGTAGCTCTCCTTTCAGGGTCGAAAAGATGGCTCGTTTGAATGAGTCGACAGCGTCGGCCGAATCCATTGACATTTGTTGGCTATCCCTTCTCTCCCCCGCCACAAATATTCAATGATACTAACTGTGGACTTTTTTTAGTGAAAAGGCGATTTGTCCGACAAAATCGTGAGATTGCGCGAGTAAATTCAATACAGTCCCTTCGCATTCGCAGCCTTGAGTCCGAAGTTTCTCACCTTCTTTCCGAGAATGTATCCCTCCGAGAACAGGTCATAATGTTAAGCCAAGAGTTGGAGAGGCTAGAGGCAGCCAAAACGCTCCATGATGGTGTCTACGACATGAAGGCGCGACTTGATAGTAAATTGGTGGAACTGAGCAGCTTAGTGGCGGAACTTGGTACATTACCCCGGCAATTTTCCAGAAGTTGCCGTGAAAAGGCCCATCAAAATCAGTCGAGATGGTCGAGTGAAGCTGCAAGACAGAAGGCGCCAAGCCTTGAATCAGTCTCTGGATATGAGGAAGATGGAAGGCTTCCGGTAATACTAGAAGACAAGTATTATCCAAGGACAACTTTGGAGTAAGAATATGGGCTATCCGCTCTCCCTCTCCCTATCCTCAATCCAGAAACGTTTAGAAATGATGCTAAGGCAGTGCAGACCACACGAACTTGAGCGGTTGAGTGCGGGCCAAGACATTCTGGATTCCTGTACAGAAGATATGGCCACATCGCCATCAACCGACTTAGAAAACCAAGACGAGGTGCAGAGAGAACCACCCAAGGACGATGGAGATATAATCGTGATACGTGACGACGTGGTAGATGAAATGTCTTTGCCTCCTACCCTTGAAACCCGGAAGAAGAAAAAGGTTGACAACGGTTTGGAGAATGAAGTGCAATCCAACATGGATTCTGCACCATTGCTGAATTCTGGACAAGTCCTTAAATGCGGTAAGAAGCGCAAATTTTCTGCCGATGATGAGGACATTTTTGGGCCAGCACCTATCGAAGACGACGACTTCGAATTCAGTCGACCTGCCTACCTGCCCACCAAATTGTCCGCCCAAACCGACCACTCTTCTACAAAGAAGAAGCCCCAGATGAGCCCTGGCTCAGTTAGCCAGCCGCCGCCGAAATGGAAGGTGCTTGAACCAAGTATGTGAATTTCCCGTCTTCCAGGAGCCCCAGAAACTAACACAATATGCAATACAACTAGAGAACACGAATCTCAATGTACCTTCCCCCCATAAACTTCGTGCGATTAAAAATGAGGGTCGATGTGAGAACAAGAACACTTTACCAGCCAACGAAAATATCGATCTCTATTCTACAAAATCTGAAAAAGATTTGTCCGCCAGACGAAATGTTTCCCCAAAGAAATCTCTCAACAAGTTAGCTCGTCCAAAAAATGCAGGGCATAATAGTGGAGAATCTGCGATCGAGTCAATTCATTTCCACACGAGCCCAAGTGCTCGATCGCCGCCTTCCCCTCCGCGACAAGAAGAAGCCGAAGCCCCAGAAGATGTGTCTAATGCCCCTAGCCGGCCCTCAAGACGCCGCGGAGCGGTTGTCAGTTACGCAGAGCCAAATTTGAGAGACAAGATGAGACGGCCAACGAATGAATTTGTAGCGGCCGTTGGGGGAGACAGGGCGAAAACACCCAGTTCGCAGACTACACAAACGGAAGGAATTAGGGAAGGAAGTGAGCGTAATAGTGGCAGCCTTAGTCTGAGAAAATCGCATGGCACAGATGTTAGCGACTGTGAGGTTCTCACGGAAATCTCCAGCGGCAAACATAGGCGACAGATGGATATGATATCCCAGAGGAAGCGCAAAACTTCATCAATTGGCAAGAACGACCCTCTTGAAACAGACTTTGTCGAAGACTTGATTGGACACAAATCCCGATCCTCAACAGCACCGGGCTCCAAATGTGAAGAAGAGGCTGAAATCCCAAGTGCCAGCTATGCGCAGGCAAGTAGCACTGCCAGTGGGCGGGGGCGGCTAGGTACACTTCCTATAGCTGCAGCCCAAGCAGTACAAAGTACAAACCGGCAGTCTCGACGGCATTCTTCCAACACTAAGTCTTCCGAACGATGTCTAACGTCTCGATTTGACACGGTGATTTCTGACGAGATCCAATCCAATCCATCAACCGAAGGTACTCGAAATATCTCCGTATTTGAAATCTCGACACGGCCTACGACAGACACGGATGGTTCTGCAATGGAGGATCAGGACCATGTTGACGTGTTGCTTGATGCAAAGCAAATTAGACGCGGGCAACGCGCTGCCGCTAGGAGAAGAAGCATGATGTTATGATCAAGAAATGTTGGCATAGTTCAAGTACATACATTAATACCGTTCCGTGGAATGATCAGCATTTACATTCCTTTTGGTTTGGATCTCATCACGTTCCATCGACGCCTTTCGTCGCCCTTAAATAATGTTTAATCCCGCTACCAGCATGAAACAAAGGGAGGTGTATCAGCTTTGTTCCTAGCTGAAAAATACGAGCGCTCCCCTTCAACTTGCCTTTCCGCCCTCGGCGTGAAAAATAAGATAACCCTGGCATAACCACAGCTAGATGATGGAGAATATGATAGGGTGTATGCCGCCGGACTTTTATGTCAGCGATGGCTTCTATTAATAAAGCGATTTTTAAGTGCCCAAGTCCAATCATGATCTTCCTCTATTTCAGCCCTCCCTTGAAGATTTTGGCATTTTTTCATACGCATTAGGACTAGGTCTTCTTCGCCTGCTCTTCCTGCTCAGATTGTTTTGGCAGCCAGATGAGCGTCCTCGGTCTGGCGATGGTTTAGAATATCCATGGGAGTCGTCTCTATCATTGCTCCCGTGATGATCATGCTCGCAACGCTTTCTGTGGTTTGCGTTCCCAACGTCACTGTCGCTATCTGAATCCGATGAAGTAGAATCGGACGATTCTGACTCCGAGCTACTCTCGCCGACGGGCCGGGACTTATGGTATATACAGCACACTATAATGACCGCGGGGATTTCCAGGTTGACTATTAGTTTCCATTTATAGCTGTGTAACATAGCTGGATGCTCAAGATACCTTTCGAGCTCTTTTTCCCCATTCCTTCATTGTCTACCACGTCCTCGCTCCACCGGATACGGCGGGCAGGGGATTCGTTATTGCTGACCGAGGAATCATCCTCTCCTCGTAGTCTTAGTGTTCCTGACAGGCGCAAAACGGATGAATCGTTGTGTTGAGGGATCGTTGAGACCTGAGAGCCTGACGTCGAAGTTTGAGACGCTGCTTGACGGCTTTGCGACATCGCCAAAGGGAAATGGAAATCCGCCACTGAATGCTAGATGGCAACAAGTATATGTACAATGGTTAGAACCCTGTAGTTTTGTCTTTTCAGGTGAGGAGCAAGTCGAGATGATGATGTTGTATGGAAGGAGAAGAACTTTGGTGGTTGCAGGTAGATATGACCTCACCGCCCCAAGAGTTTCCAATCGTTCCAGTAAAGTACAACTGGAATCCAAGCCCAGGCTAGAGTATTATAGGAAAATTTTTTGGATTTTTGTAATTTTTATTATTACATGTCAATAAAGTTCTCCCAAAAAGTCCCTGCGACACCGTCCTCTCATTCCCTCAGACCAAAAATCGAAGGATCTTAAACTGAGGACGTAATTCACTCGGAGACCCCGAGTAAGTTTACATAACATCATAATACAGCGCTAGTTTATGTCATCTATAACGTTCATAGATTCCTAGCTCATCATAAAGAGAAATACACCTACTATCTCCAATGAACTCTGGGCGACGAGCTTTTGCAAATACATGGCGGAAGAAGAAAGTGGCCTTCTCATTGGAGATAAATGTTGGAAGAAGAAGAAGAAGAAAAAGAAGAAAAAGAAGAGAAAAGAAAGGATAGATTAACAGCTATCAGGAGCTGTGGCAATGGTGGTCGATGAGAAATTTAGTGTTGATATCATATCGGGCTTCGATCCAAGGAATATCGATAGAAAGTTTAGTAGAATAACACCGTGAACGGACAAAAATACATCCTGAAATAGGTAAGTAGAGGGCATATCTTTTTGGTCTAGATACCATAGAAGGACCAGCCGTCGAGCCAGTCTTCAGTTGAGAGGGACCCGGAATTCCCTAGGAGGCCGGTAGCCACAGCAGGGGATAGGTGGGTAGCCTCAATGTGCAACTCTTTATCAAGTCATAGCTCATCCTCATGATCCATTTCAGATGGCTTTAGTAGACCTCCGACCCTCATCGCACGGTCACGCTCAGCAGCTTTAGCATCTTTCAAAGCCTGCTCTCTCTCCTCAGCATAGAGTTCCGCATTATCGCCTGCAAACTCTTTCAGAGAGATTAAGAAATCTCGCAAATGAGTTTTGAACTTATTAAAGTCGTCGTTGTAAGTGAACAAGCCAACCACAAATTGTTTGATCTGCATTCTATCAGATAGTTAGAAACACCCAGCTCAAAGACACCACGGACACAACAAAAACATACTCCTGGAGATTTTTGAAGGCGTTCTGTAAGAGAGTCGCAACATATTCTTGCAGAAAGTCCTTATTAGATGTTCCCATACGTGCCTGTTCCGGTGAGTAAATAGGATCGTGTACTTTTCCGGCTTCAATGAAATAGAACATCCGCGACAAAAGCATGGCCTGGGATTTGAATCCTAGAGGAAATTAGATATAATCGCCAATCTAGTAGCCGAGAAAAAAGACGCACCAGCCTTGTGATCACTATCGGTAAGGACAAAGAATACGTCCTGCAAGATTGGGATGTAAAATTGGCGGAAAAAAATGTTGGACGTTTGAACATCCGTCTCCGCCATATTGTTCATAAGTTCAAGGCACATAGTGAGGCCCGTGTTTTCAACTTCGCGGTTATCATGCTTACTCGCCCACATGCAAGAATCGATGACAAACTTGAATTGAGTGGCATCGAGCTTGAGTAGCGCCGGGAAGCAATATAAATTGATTGCTTGGAGTAGTTTGAAAAATTGGATACGGTGCTCTGGATACTCATGGAAGTCCTTATTGATCATCTCCAAAGTGCATTCAAAGACACTTTCCATAATCAACGGAACTTTGTCTTCCATCAAATTCTACGCCAAAGTTAGCAGACCCGATCACATCATGGATGTCAGTTGCAAATTGTGGAGATAAGAAGTTACATACGTGTAACTTTTGGATCACGGTTGTCATGACATTCAAGACTTCGGCTTCGCGAGCGTCGGGAACGTTTCGATTATAATCCACCAGGACGGCTTCGAGGAGGGGGGGAACCATATTTGCGTTTACCATCTCTAAGTCGTCCGCCTTTTGTACATAGGTGTCGATAAGTTTCAGTATCTCTTTTTTTATTGTCCGTAATCCTCTGACTTTCGGTGTTTTTGTAGCAATGTTTCCTACAAAAAGGTCAGCAAGCAGCAATCAATTTGCGGCCAAGTGAAAGACACAAGGTAAAAAGCAAAATATCAAATATAACTAAAATATTACCATCGTGTGCAACAGCGTCGCTAATGAGTTGGCTAGATGCCCGAAACATATTCAACATGTCGTGGTAGATTCGCCCCAGTTGGGAATAGAAATACGTGCCGATGGATGAGCAAGCGGCAACGTTGGTTTTCATGATATTTCCAATAATCTTGATTGTTTCCCCATCCTGGAGAACCGACGGATCCTGGTTAGCCTGGGATATGATGGCATCCCAGGCTGAGTTGGGCAGCGACATCAGATTTTCAATCAGTCGGTCTTGAAGACCCTTTTGGCCTTGCGCTGAAATCATGTAGCCACAGGCTTCGTAAAACGTATGGACCTGTTGCGGCGACAGGTCACAAGTGATTTTCCTCATGTTACGAACAATCTCTTCAATGAAGGGCTCATTCTCCCCTGGCTGGAGGGCAACAAAATGCCTTCTGCATTTGTTGGCTATCTTGATGAAGGTATCGCAAGCCATATCCTGAACACCTAGCGAGATTTAGATTTAGGAGTTTCACGTTAATAGCATAATAACTAACCTTCGTGGGTCTCGTGCATGAATTCAAACAGTTTGTTTACCACCGTCTTCAAGAACTTCCAGTGCGCCTTGAGGAATCGAGGATATTGCCCCACGATATACATGATGTTACTTGCCACAACTGCTTTGTTATCTTTTCCGCGCTTCATTTCTGTAAGGCCAAGGAGATCCTTGATAACGTTGACAAGGAAGCGCTTTTCGGTTTCTTCGTTCATTGCCCCAGAAATCGATCCAATTGCCCAGCAAAGAGTATTGCAATTGGCCCATGACCATTCGGACCCATCAACCTGTTTAGCAAGCTTTTCAATCATGATGTTTTCTGTGTCGACAACGTCCAAGTGCGTGAGGTACACCAGGCACTCCCGTATTGTCTTATACAACTGAATCGTGTCGCTTTCCTTGACGAACTCACGCACAATTTCCCCTTCATCGTTTTCGACAATCAAAACTTCCTCTGGCCGCACCATTTTCTCTATCATAACAGTGCGAAGGCTAGAGAGCACTTCCTCGTATTTGTGTTTGCGAAGAGGATAATTGGCCAATGTGCTAGGATGCGGTGCACCCCCGTTAGATAAACCACTAACACCCATGCTCACCAAAGGATTTATGTCCGTAATAGGAAGTTGTTGCATTTCCTCGTATAGCTCTTGCACAAGTCTGGTCCAGTATTCTAGACAGATCTTGAAGACTTCTCGATCATCGATCTGGCTGATCCGAATGAGATAAAAATGCGCGTGTGTCAAGTAGTCACGATTGGGTAATTTCTCCACGAGCTGGTCAAGTTGGCATTGCTATTAGAATTGACATTTCATGGTCGGGCGAAGAATGACTTACGCTGAGGTGAGCACTGAAAAAGCTAGAGAGGAATAGCGCCAAGTTTAGGACGAACTCTTGGTCCCGGGAATTGCTTTTGGCATAGGTCTGCTTTAAGTCCATTGACAACGGGATGATTTTTGAGACTATAGTGAGTGTTTCTGTGAACATGTGGACCAGTCTTTCATCATAGTTGTACGGGTTCCCAATCTGCAATCCGCCAATCTCCGTCAGGCATTTGAGTGTCACATTACGAAACTCTGGGACATCTAGAAAACGCGTTAGAAGGGTATTGATAATAGGCGTTTCAAAAATATATCCCAATGGGATCCAGTTCAAGAACCGAAGCAGGGTCTCTAGCGTGCTTTTGACCAGGCTTGGTTGGTCTGCTGTAGTGAGCACCTCGGAGCATAGCTGGAAGATAGATGAGAACTCCTGTGTCATGGAAGTCTTTAAGTTTCTTGCTTTCACGGAGGTCATTTGGTCCTGGGAGAAGTCAAACACTTCTTCGGAAAGCAGTCGAAGGATAACCATATTGTTTTCACAGATGGATAGACTCGTATGACAAGATGAGATAATTTCGTTGATGAAGGTTGGCCAGTTGTGTGGCCACTCTTGTTTCAAAATAGAAACAAGTACCAGATTGAGCTTGTTAAGGAAAGCCCGCTCGCTTCTTAGCTTTTCCTCCGACTGAGAGTTTTCGATGATAAAATTAACGATAAAATTGCGAATACCTAGTGGCAACTTAGTTAGGTCAATGCCATGACAGCAATCCAAAGTTGAAGCAGATCCTACCTAGACATTGTTCCCGTGGTAAGACCTTCCATCGCGTCATAATCACATCGTCGAGCACTTGGAGAGCAAGGTCTAGCGCTGTCAGTTAACAAATGAATGCTGCAAAAATAGAGCGGAGATTCCATACATTTGGTCTGAGGGTATGAAGACTCTTGAAGAATGTTTCCGACAATCAACCAAGCATCCGGATTTTGTTTAAACTAATAGTTGAAGGTAGGTCAGTCTTTTTTTCTTCCTCGCTGTTCCTCGGCGGTAAAGAAACCCACCTCCGTTAAGGTCTGTTGAGCTTGCTTTTGCTAGAAGATTCAAAACTCAGAATTAGAACGCTGAACAGTTACGACTGACATTCGATCAGGTAACTTACCAGATCACCTTTACCTTCGTAGAAGGCTTGGACGGTGCTGTCCAACTCTTGTATAGAGACAGACATCCCGCTCCAGAATTCGACAAGACTGCCCTTGGCACCAGAATCTGTTGGAGTCTGTTTCGATCGATGATAGCAAAAGAGGTTCCAAATTATATAGACAAGAACCTACAGATACCAATGGCATTCAGTGTTCAGATAGTTCGAGTGGGTAGAACGTTTGGTGGGGTAGAAGGTCTTGGAGGGGTTTGCCGGAGGCAAGGTACTAGTAAGCTCCTTAGAGCAAACTACAACTTTGAGGTCGCACCGAACTCGAAAGGGTAAAGTGGATATATTATGGTTCTTATTTGAGATGTAAGCATCAAGTTTGGGATAAGAGTCATCCCAAGAAAGAACGAAAAAAGGAACACAGCACGTCGTACTAGCGGTGAGAGCAAGACGCGATTCCTGAGTCGGTTGATTGTTGGCAATCTATCGGGCTGGTAAGATGTTGTTTCCATCATTGTCTTAGTCAGCAATCTCTTGGTCTTGTTGGTCACTCACCGACTGACCTTAGTTACCTCACCTCACTACCTATCCGAGATAGGTACTAAACTGAGTGCCTACTACCTCTTAAGTGCTTCAGTTCCTCTCCCTACAGTACTACTAGTACTAGGTAGTAATACTACTGTACCTCGGGAGCTTTAGCTCAATTTATCATAACATAATAGTAGTAGTAGTAGTAATATATAGTTCACCTCGAGTCCCATTAGTAGCGGTTCCTGGTACTAGTACGGAGTATGTACCATCAAGATTCAGAGTCTCAGGCTACGTTCTTTCAATACCAAACTTTACTATACTCCGCGCGCTTCGAGCCAGCATGGCCAATAATAGGCCATAGTAACTACATTCTTACTTGTTCTATGCACTCTATCAAGTAGTCTTTTCTTCACGTCAGGGTAGAAAGAGATTGTTGGTTCTTGTTCCTTTGAGTTAACTCTTACAATTTAGGGGCGAGTGGTTTTTGCTAGGTATAAATTGCGAGAATAATACTAGTAGATAGCAATACCAGAATTTAAAAGCAACAGAGAGAGTATATATAGCATACAAAATTATTACAAAGTACTAGCAGTATTATAATAGAATTGTGATTAAATTGAAGTGAGATTACGACGTCTTCGCATTTGAACCGCTAGTTGAAATATTATGTCGTAACCGCGTCCATTGGTTTCTCCCTGGCGCCAAAGGCGAATAATTTAACAAGAACATGGAGAAGAGGATGGCGAGGGCCGAGTAAGCGACTCAGCTCCACCTCATCACCAACGCGGACCTCGTTTCGACCCACAGAGCCCTTCGCCCGCGGCCGCTGTGCCGCGCTTCCCTCGCAGATGCAGCGAACGGCAGTGTAGGAAACCACCCAGCCAAGGTGCTGACCCTCCCTTTCGAGGTGGCGTGTCGCCTGAGCGCGCCATCACTGATTCCAAGTTCTGTGCTTTCTCCAACTACTGGCCAACCATTTGCTTCGCGCGGCCAGGGCCGATCGCGCGCCAACTTCAACCCAGTCAGGTTCTCGTCTGCCAGGTGGCAGCCGCAAATTCCCATCCTGACAGGAGGTACGAGACCAAGTCCGTTGGACTCCCGCTGGTCGAACTCCTCCCCCTCTCCCTTCCCTTCGTTTTATCACGACGGTGCCTCTTCCCCCTGGCTCTTAGTCTTCCTTTCCATTTCCCACCTAAGGAGGGGCGAAGGAGGGTTTCTGTACAAATTGCTATTGGGTTTCCAACAAAGCGTCTAGCCCGTAGTTATTCTTATTGTCTGTCAACTGCAGGGCGGCAAAAGTCTCATTATTTAATATTCCGTCCTGGCATACTACTCGTTGAATCACTGCTATCGCTTATCCTTCTTCCCTCCACTCCTAAGTACAACCATTTTCATCCCCCTCTCTTCTCATAAGCCCCTTTCCCTCCCCCGATCTTGGAGACTCTAAAAGCTGGCTTTCCAATTCATACTTCCCTTCATTTGATTAATGACAGACGCTGCGAAAAGTAATTTCCATTCTTTCTTCAACCGTATTATACTTCACCATCCCCCCTGCTACACCCAGAAGTGGGAGTCACGCGCTGTATAGTCCTCTCCCAGCTCCTGCTCTTCTCCCCACATCCCTCCCCGGAACAACAGAGCCTATCGCACGTCCGTATACTCTTCGGCGCCTCCTCATTTCGGCCTTCGAGCGGAATCTCATACACGCGTTTGCTAGCTTGAATAGCCTGGTTTTAGGGCTTTCGATTCGCAATTCCTTTGCCGAGACAACCAGCTCTCGCACTCTCTTCCCCCCAGAAAGCACATTTCACCCTGGCTCACGAGCGCCTTATGTTCCCTATTACAGTTTTATTAAGGCATAATCTATTATATTTGGTTGCTGTGAACTGAAAGTTCTCATTCTCCCATTCTTTTTGTTCTTGACAAACTAAGCAGACTTTTGCGACATATATCTGAGCTGCATTTGACTGCTTGCCAACCTATATACGCTCACACCACCAGCATCCATAGTCTGGTTTCATGAATTCACCCAAATTTTACATCTACTTTTATATGGCCTTAAATGACAAACAGTATATAATCAGGCTGAAAGAAATGCAGCTGTGAAACCAGAATCCACAATATACTGAGCCATATTTCAATCAATTAGCACCCGACTGCCAGGCTTCCAGTGCCTTGGAATAACAATATCACAACATAATTTTCTCTTATTGTTAGTGGCTCCAATCTCGCGACAACTTACCTTGCTATCATATCGCATAATATTATGACACCTATATCCACAGCGTCGGGGATGAGTGATCATGAACCTGAAAAGGAGTCCAAGATAGATCATAGCCCTTCACGCTTCACGGCGGTGAACGGAAGAGAACCTCCCGCATCGGGCGCAGATGCCCCAACTTCAGCACCAGAAAGACTGTCTAGCAACGGAGATAATCGAGGGTCGGCCGAAGTTTGGCCTAGGGGTGGAGGACATGATCCATCATCCCGACATGAGGAACGAGTCCGAGAAAATGGAAGCGCCGGAAACGATGCAGAGGATCAACGCTCACAAAGATCAACCTCCCTGTGCGCCCCCTCTGTATCCAACAGAAGCAAACGGAAGAGATCGGAATCCCAGGAGCAGGAAGAGATAGCCCAGGCGTCTTACAAGGGCCCGAAAAGCCCAGGCATAGCTGTAGAGGAAGAGGCCGAATTTCATCCACAACCACCCGGCTCTAATAGCATTACGCCCTCTCACGGGGATAATGAATTTAAGAACAGCTCCCCAATGTCTACTCGACCAGACGACAGTGAAAGCTCCCGGAATTCTTCAGCAAATGCTCCTTGGCACGAATATGATCCTCAGTTGGTTAACCAAGCTCAGCGTGCGCAACAAATTGACGCCTCAGACGCCCAATTAGCCGAAGCGCTTCAGCGCGAGGCACAGGGTCATGATACGTCCCAAAAGAGCTGGGGAACAATTAACAGACCAGTGGAAGCGCCGAGTCAGAGCGAACAATCATCGCTCTCCACCTTTCCTCCTGAACGGCCACAGGCTGCAGTACAAGTCGCACCGAAGAGGAAGCGCGTTTTCAGCAACAGGACTAAGACTGGCTGCATGACTTGCCGAAGGCGAAAGAAAAAATGTGATGAGCAACATCCAGCATGTAAGTATAATCAAGAATCTATTATCAGTGAGATTTATATGTCAGATAACATGAATTCTGACACTCGTTATAGGTAATAATTGCATAAGAGGAGGTTTTCTTTGTGAAGGATATTCATCACGAAGCACCTGGCAAAAGCCATCAAGCACAAAAACCCCAGTTCCTCTGCAATCAAAGGAAGGCTTTCCAGATATCAGTGGCCAATATATTCACGACATCAATCAACATGATAGACAACAAAACATAACTGAACAGCTTGAACCAGGGAAAATGAGGCCAATAGTTGTGGATGAGGGTGATCGCCCCACTACTCAATTCAGTACAAGCCCAACAGGCGTAGGCTCTAATCGCGGATCTTGGTCAAAGCGCACATGGCCGGGTGCAAATCATCCAACTTATATCGCTGACCCCATGGCGAAATCCGACTATCGAGAAGTTCCTTCAATTCATGAATTATCCCGCGACGGACATCCGAAGCCTGATTACCAAATTGTACCTCCAATCAGGGAACTCCCTCACGGAGCCCATTCTAAACCAAGTGTCCCTCTTTTCCAAGGTGGACTTGATCAGCGACCAGGGCACACTAGTAGCATCGATACTAACAGCCCACAGGCCCAGGCCCGGATGGCTTTAAGTATCGAGCATCAGCTATCGGGCCGTACTGTATCAGCGGAAGAAACAGAAAAGGATAAAATGATCCGTGGCGACCTATATCGGCCGTTTGACATCCACCTTGTTGAAGAGAGGGAGCGATGTAAAGCTGCCCTGTGGCGGTTCAACAATTCTTGCAACCCTATTACAGGACTGAGCACAAAAGAACAGAATCGATTATTGAAAGAAATTTTAGTACCTCCGAATCCAGCCGTGAGTTCGCCTTCAGGTGTTGGATCACCCCGACCAACTGGGTCCATTGGGCAGGGGGCAGTCGTCGAAGCACCTTTCCAATGCCACTATGGATACAACGTCCATATAGGTGAAGATGTGATGGTATCTGAGAGCTGCCTTTTCGTCGATGATTGTCCTATAACTATCGGTGCCCATACCTGGATAGGGCCGAGGGTAACCATACTCACGTCGATGGCCCATGCGAATATGCAAGAGCGAAAAGGCTCTCAAAGTCGATATCAAGGGCGGCCCGTAACAATAGAAGAAGATTGTTACGTCGGGGCCGGCTGCACCATCTATCCTGGAGTCCGCCTTAGGCGTGGAGCATATGTTGCTCCGGGAGAAGTAGTAAAGTCCGACATCGTTGCTTATGGTTTTCAGGGCCTCAAACCAAGCTACATGTAACTTGCAAATAGTTACAGCGATTTGAGACTTGATCAATATTGTGATCCGAGGAGAAGTCTATAATTCCAATTGCCAACCTCCTAATCACAGCATATGCCCAGCCACTCCGGTATCATACATTACTTCTTGTAATTATACTTCCTTACAATCGTTTGCATCCCCTTGTCGTTTTCTATTTTCTTCTCAACATTTACCTGACTGGTTCAGAGAATGAGATTTTTCGCAAATTTAGGCATCTATCCATTTTTGTTGGCTGCGAACCGCTGATGCTATTTACCCACTTTACTACCTTTTAATATTGTGCCTTTCTTCCATACGGTAAATAAATGTAAAGCTATATATGACCAAGCCTTCCATTGTCTTAGTAAAAGACTCTATACCCCTACAAAAACAGGCAAATGTAGTCGTCGTCCCCTTCATGGACCCAGCTGGTTAATTCAAGGAGACTCTATGTTGACGAGTCCCATCACGCCATAATTCACATCACATTCAAAAAAAAGAAGTGAACATTAAACGTTCTCCCCACAACCCCCATTATATTTCAATTGGACTTCATCCTTCGCTTGGGCCTATATACCTCAGTCAAAAAAAATTAAGGCAGAATGTTAGCTTCAGACCACAACAGCATTAGGCCTTTGCCGATAAATACTTCGCTTGGCTGGGTAGAAGAGCCAGTCTGCTTCAGGTCGATCGGTACCTAGGTATCAATCATATCAGGGGTCTTCCGAGCATAGAAAATTGTGACAGCCCGCCAAATTCATGTATATTATCCGAAACTCTTGTTGCGTGTGATCAAAGTAAATGGAGGTGTACCCGACAAACCACGAGGCAAAATTATGAGTGCAGTTCAAAATCTAGAGCCAGTCTAGAAAATCAGGTACAAAATAGCTCACAATGATTCCGGCACCAGCTCTCAAAATTCCCTCCGTGCTTTCGAAGGCCATTGATTTCAAGTCAAAAACTCCAGCCTTAGCCCCGGCGTGTATCATAGCATACTCGCCACTAACTTGATAGGCAGCGATTGGAAGATCCTTCGCAATTTCTTTTGCATCTCTGATAATATCCAGGTAGCTGCTGGCGGGCTTCACCATAATAATATCTGCCCCCTCACCAATATCCCTTTGTATTGCTCGACGAGCAAGCCCACGGCCACCTGGGGGCAGTTGATAGCACCGGCGGTCTCCAAAAGAAGGGCAGGAGCCTGCAGCATCGCGGAAAGGTCCATACAAACAGCCACTAAATTTTGCACTGTAGGACATCAGAAGGACACGGTGCGCCAGGCCGGATTCAATCAGCTTCAGTTTGATGGCACGCACTCGGCCATCATTCATATCAGAGGGAGCAACGCAATGGGCCCCAGCAGCAGCATAAGCCAAGGCAACATCTGAGATCCGGTCAACAGACTGCGCGTTATCAAGAGTGCCGTCTTCTCGAAGTATTCCGCAATGGCCATGTGATGTATATTCACAAAGACAAACATCAGCCACAATGTAAAGTTGGGGGAAGCGCGATCGAAGCAGACGAATAGCCTGAATAACAGGGCCAGAGGGGTCATCAGCAGAGGTTCCCAGGGCATCCTTTGCCGCGGGATGTAGAGGCACTCCAAACAGGATTACGGAGCGTAGGCCCTTTTGAATAAGGGGTTTGAGAAAGGGAACTAAACGATTGACACCCCAGCGATATTGATTTGGCAAAGATGGGATAGGTGTCTCATCGTCAGGATTATCGGTGATGAACAATGGGAAAATAAGCATCTCCTAGATAGTTGAGTGTTAGAGTAACAAAAGGAGACTGCTCAGGAAATGTGACCATGTTAAAGGTTCACTATGATCACAAACCTTAGTCAACTGTCTTTCTGCTTGCCATGACCTGCTTAATGGATGACTGTAACCAGAGTGAAGCTGGCTTGATATATCACCAGATATGCTCACACTTGTGGCAGTTGTGCTTGTATATGAACGAGTAGTAATCTGAGATCGTGCGCGGGAGATCTGAGAGCTCCTGTCTTCGTGGGAGTCTCTCAAGGCTAGATCAGAGACGAGGTTGGAGAAGGACATGGTTCAAACAATGTGAAGTTATGGTTGCAGAGTTACCAGAAAAAGAAGTTCCTTATGTATAAGTGCGCTTTGGCATTATATCAGGTAGAAAGCCTGGTCCTAAAAAGTATTTTATACGTAACTCAGAAAGGGTTGGACAAATGCGATTAGTTTGCCATCGGGGGAAAAGAGAAATCATGGTTAACTTCGAGAAGTACTTAGTTGAAATGCGGATGCTATCATTGGTCTAGGTTTGTCAGCCGAGGAACCCGGAGGAAAACCGATTTTCCGCTCATGGTCAACAGATTGAGTGAATCATCTGGAAATTACGGGGAAAATTAAATACTAATCCAAAAAAGCTCTATGAAAATGGGCGCAGGTCGCCATAAAGTACTAGTAGATGGGGAGAGAATGCATATATCCTCACATAACAACCGACGAATGTTTAATCGGTTTTGGTACGAGAATACGGATAAGTTGTCGCTTCTCTTTACGAACTTCCATCCAACCTCCTTCTTCGACAGCAACTATCTTTCCGTCAATACAAACGCGCCTCCACCGCTCTTCCTTCTCGTAAAAATCAATCTTAAAGCCCTCAATTTCAGCATATAAAACACTCTCATCCTCAACGTGTTTTCCACTTTGGTAAGCCGAGGACATTATTTGCATTGCATGTTGTGGTGGGAGCGGACCGAAGTGAATCATCCTGAGTGAACCATCAAGGCCAACAGATTTGGGAGAAATCATAAAATCTTTTTCAAGATTTGGCACCAATGTTGCTAGAACATACATATGTTCCCTTTGCTCGAGGATTTCCCTATGTTCATCCTTCTCCTGGCAATCATGCGTGACAAGAGTAATGGTCCCATGGTACTTGTGGGGTTCGCCACCAGTCGATGGGTAAAGTAACTCCTTCGCAGCCATCTTAAACCTATCAGAACCGAAGGTGCGATATTCAACTGTATCACTATCTGCAACGAGCGCAGCATGAATACCCCAGCTAGCAACGACAACACCATATACCGTTGGAGGCTGGTTTTCTGAAATCAAAATATCGACTAGAGGAGCACGGCTCCGGCCCTCATCAGTGATGTAGTTGGCACCTGGAGAGAAAGTGGCAGCGAATGCTGGCATAGAAACCGGTTCACCGCGCAACAGTGCTAGAATGCTAGCCCTTGGATGAGATGAAAGACCTATTGAGCTTGCCATGGCATTTCCTGTTCCAACCGGAATAAGGGCAATGTGTGGTGGAAGAAAAGGGGACTTTGTAACACGATAAAAGGTGTCAATGATGTCATTTAGGCCTCCATCCCCCGAAAGCATGATAATCAGTTGGGGAATCTGTCTTTCAGCCTGAGGAATAAATTTTGAATGACATAGTTGAGTGACTGTTTGTGCTGACTCTGTTTGGTGTATGTCATACTTATTCAAACCAATATGAGCCAGTAATGGTTGCAGTATACGGCTAAATACTGCATGTGCCAGTCCCGTGCCTGATGTCGTGGATACAACAATGTGAATATCCATACTATGACTAGGTTGGTGAAGGTGATGTGTATCTGCTGTATACACATATTGAGAGAGCCCTGGCGGTAGGGATGAAAGGGAAATTCTTGCGAGGTAAGTGGAGTCGCTTAGAGCCACAGGGCGACCGAAATCGCTCTCATCCTGAATGAACAGCAGGGTATAACCAGCTTCATCGTATGCAAGTTCAGGAATGATACAGAGTATATCATCAATAAAAATTGTCTTTTTTTGTGTTTTGTTGCAGCATATGATACGGTCTTCCAAAATAGTATAGTCAAAATATTTTACGTCACTGACATGTGAATTCAAGGACGATGCCATTATCATAGACAAGCCCTGAATTTCAGGCTTCGATTTGCTCGACGGGCTTGAAGGGCCGCTGTTATACTTGGCTCTGTGCAGCTGCCTTTAAGGGGTGACTGTAATCAAGTTAAATCAACCTTGTACTAATTAGAAACCCCCAGGGCCATGCTAGGGTGTATATAAAATGGAAAAAAGAAATATTGGAGATAGGAAATGTAAAAAGGGTTGGATTATATATTGTTATAAATATCCCAGGCCTGACAGCGTGGTGGAGGCCTCCATGGTCTGCACAGACCCACAGGTTTTCCTAATATGTAGAGAGGGGTACTCACTAAATTATATCACCTCACCACAGAATAATAAATTTTAAATATTGAATATTTTGTTTTATATAATAAATTATATATATTAAAAATAAGGATTTTTATTTAATTATCATAATAAATTTTGTATCTATGATAAATCACTGCTACATTCATGCCTATTAGGCCTTGAGATGGGGCAGGTGTCAGATAAGGTCTATCAGTCCTTCCTAGGATTGGAGATCTTAGGGTATTCAGTGATCAAAGGGAAGAGTATAAACGCAATAAAGTAATATCCTGATAGGTAGAATAATATATATTCTAAGTATCTAGTAATAAAGCACAATAAAACTAACTAAGATCTGGTAATAACTATATTTATATATTTATATTCTATTATAGTATTTTATATAGTCCAATATACTGTATTAAATCCCCTTATACTAGATAATATAATTATAGTCCCTTAGTAATATAGTATTATATCTATTAATATAACCAGGTAAAGTAACTTAATTCCATTAGGCTTTTCATGCTAGCTGCAGCATAACTAGTTTATTAGCTAATAGCAGCCTATTTCTCTAACAATCCCTCTCCTTTATATTCTTTATTCTTAAAAAAATAAATATTATGCTATTTCCAGGGCATGCAAAGAGATAATCATCTTTCCTTACTATTTTTCTACAGCTATATGCTAACTTATAATGGTATTAAATTCTAGTATTTAAAAGAAAAACTTAAAATATTTAGTTAAAGAGAGCAGTTTCATAATAGTTATCCCATATGTTCAATGTTCAAATCTTAATAAAACATATATAAAATCTAAAAATTCAAGTTATTATAAGGAGTGCATTTAGAGTTATTAAAAGTATATTAATTCTAAATCAACTTTTTCAGATATAGAGTGAAAGCATCTGGTGCTTGCTTAACAGGAGCTTTATCTAAAGAAATCTTAAATTTAGAAGTAAATAGAGAAATTATTAGCTTATTCTTGTTATCTTTAAAAGTAAGAGCAGCTTCTTTAACATCATGCTGGCAACTTTATTACTTATAATATAAAGAAAATCAAGAATCTAGAAAAACTGGAAAAAAAAAAGTAAAAATAAAAAAAAAAAAATAAAAAAAAAAAAGCAAACATGAAGCATTTAACTATATTATTATTTTTTAATCTTTCTACTGGCCAGGTTACTGCGGCCTTTTCTTTGCCTAATATTAATTTTTTAATTTCTAATTTTTTATTTTTTAGCTAATTTATTACTGGTATTCCAGAATCTTTTTATAATAATTAAGATTTTAAATAAATTTTTATATATTATTTTCTAATAAGTATTCTATTTATTTAACAAGATAATAAATCTATTCTTTTTCTAACTTGCAATCCAGAATCTTTTTAACTTTATATTTATTTTTACTATCAGTTATTTTATTATTAGTATTTTCTTTGTTTAGCATTGGTTTAAGTAATAAAATATAAAATATTAGATAAACTTGTATATTTTTTAATAGTTTCAAGCAGTAGTTATTATTAGCAAGTTTTTTATTAATTTTAAATAATCCATATTTCAAGGCATCTAGTTTATTACTTGATCTTCTGCTTTAAATATTAAAATTTTTATTATTTTTAGTTTTTTATAAAAAATAGACTTTATTTCTCTTTTTAAAAAGTAATATGTCCTCATGCTTCTTATTATAGTAAAATTTTATTTTTTTTTCTATTTATTTAATATCTTTAGTAATTATCTAGTATAAAACTCAGAGATATGCTATTTATATCAAGATATTATTAAATTATTCTTTTACTAAAAGGATTCTCTAATCCATTCTTAATTATTATTCTAGATTTGCATAATAAGATGTAATACCTGTTATTATATTTTTTATATTATTTATTATATATTATACTATTAATAGTAATTTAATCTAATTATCTTGATTTTAATCAAGATAATGTTATAAATACTGTTTAATTATTTAAATTATTTTTTTTATTTATTTATTAATTTACTAATAATTAGTAGTAAATAGCTTTTATATAACTCCACATGTCTCTATTATTATTTTCTAAAATTATAATATAAATAACTTGTTTTAATTAAATATAATTATCTTTAGTAATCCTGTCCAGGTAAATATTTCTTATAGCATCAGGAGTGCTAGTTATAGTGTGTTAATATTCTTGAATACTGGTTAAATAATTATATACTTAATTAACTTGTTAATAGTTACTAATACTTTAGTATATATAATTCCTGTTACTAGGTCTTTTAATAACAGTAATTCTTAAATAAAATTTACTATAATACTTTTCTATAATATTTCTAGTATTTTATCTGTGTGTATTTTCTTATAAAATTAATATTATAATAATTTATTTTAATTATAGTTTTTATATTTAATAATATAATCAGTAACTTGTTCACGCATTCTAAGAAAGAAGTATATTTTTTAGATTTTTTTAATTATTTATTCAATCCCTTGATATTTTTCTGTTAATAAATTATAATATTATTAAATTACTTCTATTATCATGCTTTGAAATACTATAATTAATTTATTTTATAAAAGTATTTTATCTTATTTTTCTTAATATCCTGCGTGGAATCTCCAGTTTTGTAATTTTTTATCTTTTTATTATTTTTTTTTATTTTTTTAGTGAATTTATAATTGCTAATAGTGATTACTATTACAAGTTATATATTTTAGTTAAATTATAGAATATTTTTATTTTTTTTAGTATATTTATTTCAGGGTCTTTAATATTTATTATATAATTAGATCTTTAACTAAGCATGTCTGCAGCAATGTTTTTCTTTCTATTAATATATTTAATTTTAAATTTAAATCTTAATAATTCTTAAGCCTATTTAATTTATTATTCTTTAAGCTCTTTGGTTATCATGAAGTATGTCAAGTTCTTGTAATTTATTTAAATAATAATTTTATATTTAGCTTCTTGGAGATAATGTCTCTATTTTCTAAATTTTTTAATAATTATAAGTACTTTTTAATCATGTATATTATAATTTTATTTTGCTTGCTTTATTTTTTTTAAGTGAAAAATAATAATTTTTTATTTTTTATTTTTTTTAATTTATTCAAGAATTAATCTAATTACTTCTCTAGATATATCAGTTTTTATTAAACTTTATAGCTCAGGATTAAAGATATTAATAATTAATTTTTTTGCCACTAGTTTTTTAATCTTGTTAAAGGCTTGATCTTGTTTATTATTCTATATAAAAAACTTGTTCTTTTATGATAGTTTGGTTATCAGAATAATAATTTAAAAGTAATCTATAAGAAATCTTCAGATATATCCTGTAAATTCTAGAAATTCTTGTACTTTTTTTAATTTTATTAATATTAGTTATTCAAGTATTTTAGTAATTTTCTTCTTGGAAATCTTTAGTCCTTCTGTTATAAATATTATTTTTAAGTATTTAATTTTAGTTATATTAAATTTATATTTTTTAATATTTAAATTTAGTTTTACTTTTATAAACTTTTTTATAACTTTTTTAACATGTGTTTCATGTTCTATTTTTATTTTTAAAAATATAATAATATTATTAAAATAAATAATAATAAAATTATTTAAATATTTTTTTAATATATATATCATGTATTATGTAAATTTAGCAGGTAATTATTTTAGTTTTATAGATGCTATAACTTATTTATATAGTTCTATATTAGTTAAAAATCCTGTTTTTTTAATATTTTTTTTTACTATAAAAAAATTAAAATATCCCTACTCTAGATCAAAGATTATTAGGATCTTTATGCTAAGTAATAAATCTTGTTTTTACTTTATATATAATGCCTTGTTTGCGTTATTAATAATTATTTTATTAATTATTTAATAGTTAATAATTATCCTTATCTTGCTGTTTTTCTTTGGTATAAATATTAAATAATATAAGATTTATTCTTGTTTTTCTCAGATAAATCCTGCTTGCTTGAATTTTTAAATAAATTTTTTCTTTAATTATAATTTATCTTGTAATTTTTATTTTTATTTAACTTGTAATAGCTTGTCTTTATTTATTAGTGATATTTATGTTTAATATTTATCAGAATATTTTAATAGTTAGTAGTAGGGTCTTATAAATAGTTCCAGAAACTCATGATATTTCCCTGATAGTTACTATAAGGTTTTTATAAGTTCTTTATTATAAATTTCTCTTGGTTTTATTTACTTTTCTTGCTTGCTTAATTTTTTTTATTTAATTTTTTAATTAATTAATTCTATTCTAATATTTATAAGTATTTTATTTTTTTTGTTAATTTATTCTAGATTCTGATTTTCTTGTCATGTAATCAGAAATTTTCCTTATATTCTAATTTCTCCAGTTATCTAATTAATTCTTAAATTATATTATTCTAGCCAATTTATCCCAATAACTGTGTTATATAGCTGTTCTTATACTAATATAATCTTAAATTTAATTTGTTTAACATGTTATTCTAATATAACAAGAGTTGCTTTCATGCATATTTCTAGTTTTTAATATATAAATTTACTATTAAATCCAAAAATTTTTTTAATCTTTTCAGTTAGTTTGTTAATAATCCTATATCTTTCTGTATAATTCTTTCTTATAAACTTATTTAAAGCTCTTAAATTTAATAAAATTCATGCATCATGTCCATTAATCTGGGTAATTATAATAATTAATATCTTGCTACTATTAGCAACATATAATTATATTTTATTTTGGTGAATATAATAGTATTTTTAAATTTTTCTAAAATATTTATTCTATTTATATTATTAAATTCAGTTTTTCCAGTATAATATATAATTAATTACTTTGCAGTCTTTCTCTAATATTATACTGTAATAAAAATGTCCTATCTATATTTTAATATAATTATATTTTAATTTATCAAGAGAACAATTATAATTTAGATATTATAAAATATTTAGAGTTTATAAATATCAAGAAAAGTATTTTTTTTTTAAATATATTTAGCATCTATTATCATAGCATAAGCTCCAGTTAATTATTTAATAATTATTTCCTCCTAGTGCTAGATAGTAATAATATAAGTACTTTCTAGTGTATTTAATTTATTTACTATAAAATTATATTTCTCATGATATTAATATTCTTTAATATTTTTTAATTAAATAAATATTAACTTTTCCATGTTCCAGGCATTTATAAAATATCTATTCTTGGTATTTCTTGTATTTTATAATATATATTTATCATGTTTGTTCTAATTTTTCTTAACAGGCTACAAAAGCTGGCATGCAGGTGCAGGGTTTATCTTTTTTCTATAATTTAATTTTATAATTTTCTTTAGCTTATACTTCATAATTCAAGTACTAATCTATTATTATTTTTTTAGTATCTTAAAACACTAGTTAGTGCTGTGCTTTTTTAACTAGATTAGAGATTTTATTACATGCTTTGTCATGATCTTTCTATTTAGTAAGGTTTTTATTTTTTAATAACTATTTATTTTTAATTAATTCCAATCTCTCTGCCAGGTTTATAAAATATCTTTTATATTTAATTAATTTAAGTTTTTTATTAAATAATTTTTAAAATATTTTATTATTATTATTTGGGTCATATACTTGCAGGGCAAGATCTAATATATTTTTAGTATTTTTAATATTCTTATTCTAATCTTCTATACTGCTAATTACTTTATCTTTTTTTATATAGTTATTAGTAGTGTTCTCAGGTGTTTATTCCTATTTTATAAGTTAGTTAATATAATCTTTATTTTTATTTGCTGCCTTATCAGGTCTATTCCTGGATTATTTTTTATTCTTTAGTTTATTATATTCTTGTTCAAGTGCTTTTTTTATAATAATAATTATTAAAAAGACAGTATAAATATACAAATTCTGAGTGGCTAGTCCAGAATTATTTAGCTTTAATTAATAGTGTCTTGCAATATATCCTGGTTTTTTATACTTGTAATATTTTTTATTAAACTTTTTTTTCTTACTATTGTTATTATTACTCTGGTTTTAACTCTGATTAATAGTAGTATTTAATTATATTTTAATATCCCTGTCTTGATCTCTTTTTCCATGTTATTTGCCTTGAAATTCTTATTATTATTTATTTTTATACTATCTTTTAATTTATCTAGTTTTAATTTATAAAGTTATTAAGATTATTTTATCAAGTATATCTAGATTATTATTAATTAATGCTATTACATCTTTAATTTTACTTTAAAATTCTTTATAAAATCTTTCTATTAATGCAGGGTCATCCCATGACAGGTTAAAGATAATTTAATGAAATTTTACAGTGTATTTACTAATAATTATTTTTTTTAATAAAAAGTATAGATTTATTATCTTATAGTTTTCTCCAGGTTCTGATCTTTAAAAGTATTAGTAATTTATTTTTTAAACTCTTTATAATTATCAAAGATTTTCTTTGTAAGTAGCTTTTAATTCTTTTTTTTATTTTTCTAATAATTATACATGTATAGTTCAAACCAGCTGAAAGCAGGTTTTTCAAGATAAATTATAGTAAACATGACTTTATTATATAAATTAGCTTGATTTAAGTTATTAATTTTAATGTACATATTTATTAAAGTTAAATATTTTTTAAAAATAGATTACTTATTATTAAATATTACTGCTTTGTTTGCTTTAATTTTTTTAAATATTTAAAAGACAGTAACTTGCACTTCTATAGCAGTTCTAGCTTTAAGAAGTTCTTTAACAAGATAACTGAGTTAAATAATTCTTTTAAAGTTAGTTATTTTTTGTTTCTTACTTGCAGAGATAATAGTTATTTTAGTAAAAGATTTGGCATTATCTCCCATGCTGACAGTAGACATTACTTTTTTCTTTAATCTTTGGGTGCTTTATTGTTAGATAAGATCTATTAGTCTTTTCTAGGATTGGAGATCTTAGGATATTTAGTGATTAAAGAAAAAAGTATAAATATAATAAAATAATATCCTGATAGATAGAATAATATATATTCCAAGTATCTAGTAATAAAGCATGATAAAACTAACTAAGATCTAATAATAACTATGTTTATATACTTGTGTTCTATTATAGCATTTTATATAGTTTAATATACTGTATTAAATCTTCTTATACTAGATAATATAATCATAGTTCCTTAGTAGTATAGCATTATATCTATCAATATGACCGGGCGGAGTAACTTAGTTCTATTAGGCTTTTCGCGCTAGCTGCGGCGTAGCTGGTTCATTGGCTGATAGCAGCCTGTTTCTCTGACAGCAGGGCAGTTCTAAACTTTTTAAACCATGAATCACTTGTTATAGAATTATAATTATTAACTTTAAGAACTATACTGCATTACAGGTCTGTTATGGAAAAGATCTCCTGGCTGGCTTTCCTAACCCTAGGTGTCAGATAAGGTCTATCAGTCCTTCCTAGGATTGGAGATCTTAGGATATTCAGTGATTAAAAGGAAGAGTATAAATATAATAAAAATATATTAAAAAATAAATTAGTTTATATTCTAAAAATAAAGCATAATAAAATTAATTAAAATCTAATAATAACTATATTTATATACTTATATTCTGTTATAACTATTATATTATTTTATTATATTAGTTATATTTCTTCTATATTATCTATATTATTTTACTATATCTGCTATAACTATATTTTCTTAATATTATATTAATATAGCTATATTATTATATTTAACTAGAATATCTTATATCTATAATTATATCATGCTAATTATAGTATAGCTGGTTTATTAATTAATAGCTGTTTAATTCTTTAATAATCTTCTTTTTTTATATTTTTTATCTTTAAAAAAATAAATATTACACTATTTCCTGGGTGTGTGTAGAGATAATTATTTTTTTTTATTATTTTTTCTAAAACTATATACTAATTATTATAATATTCAAGTCTAATATTTAGAAAAATAAGCTTTTTAAAAAAATTAAAATAAATAGTTTTATTATAATGCTTTTATATATATTTTGCAAGAAAACTAGTTATTTTTATATTAAATTAAAAAATTTAAATTATTATAGCAAGTGTATTTATATAGGTAATTAAAAATATATTAAAATAAAAATTCTTTTAGATGTAATATGAAATTATTTAGTGTTAATATAGTCTAAATTTTAAAATAATAAAAATAAGGCAGAGAAAGAGATAAAGCTTATCCTGTCTTGAATCTGTTATTTATATAAGTAATAAAAGCTTTTTTAAAAGCAGGCTGGCAACTTTATTACTCATGATATAAAAAAAATTAAAAATCTAAAAAAACTAGAGAAAAAAAAATAAAAATAAAAAAAATAAAATAAAATAAATATAAAATAAATATAAAATGTTTAGCTATATTATTATTTTTTAATTTTTTTACTAGCTAGGTTACTGCAGTTTTTTTTTTGCTTAATCTTGATTTTTTAATTTCTAATTTTTTATTTTTTAATTAATTCATTGCTAGTATTCCAGAATTTTCTTGTAATAGTTAAGATTTTAAATAGGTTTTTATATATTATTTTTTAATAAGTATTTTATTTATTTAATAAAATAATAAATCTATTTCTTTTTTAACTTTTGATTTAGAATCTTTTTAACTTTATATTTATTTTTACTATTAATTATTTTATTATTAGTATTTTCTTTATTTAATATTAATTTAAATAATAAAATATAAAATATCAGGTAAACTTGCATGCTTTTTAATAGTTTCAAGTAGTAGTTATTGTTAGTAAGTTTTTTATTAATTTTAAATAATCTATATTTCAAGGTATTTAATTTGTTACTTGATCATCTATTTTAGATATTGAAATTTTTATTATTTTTAATTTTTTATAAAAAATAAACTCTATCCCCTTTTTTTAAAAGTAATATATTTTTATACTTTTTATTGTAATAAAATTTTATTTTCTTTTCTATTTATTTAATATTTCTAGCAATTATCTAGTGTAAAACTTGGAGATATGCTATTTATATTAAAATATTATTAAATTATCTTTTTACTAGAAGGATTTTTTAATTTATTTTTAATTATTATTCTAGGTTTATATAGTATAGTGTAATTTCTGTTATTATATTTTTTATATTATTTATTATAAATTATGCTATTAATAATAATTTAATTTAATTATCTTGATTTTAATTAAGATAATATTATAGATATTATTTAATTATTTAAATTATTTTTTCTATTTATCTATTAATTTATTAATAATTAATAATAAATAATTTTTATATAACTCTGCATGCCTCCATGATTGTTTTCTAAAACTATAATATAAATAGCTTGTCTTGATTAAATATAATTATTTTTAGTAATTTTATTCAAGTAAATATTTTTTATAATATCAAGAGTGCTAGTTATAGTATATTAATATTTTTAAATACTAGTTAAATAATTATATATTTAATTAATTTATTAATAGTTACTAGTGCTTCAGTGTATGTGATTCCTGTCACTAGATTTTTTAATAGTGATAATTTTTAAATAAAATCTGCTATAATATTTTTTTATAATATTTCTAGTATTTTATTTATATATATTTTTCTATATAATTAATATTATAATAGTTTAATTTAATTATAGTTTTTATATTTAGTAATATAATTAGTAACTTGTTTGTATATTCTTGGAAAGAAGTATATTTTTTAGATTTTTTTAATTATTTATTTAATTTCTTGATATCTTTCTATTAATAGATTATAATATTATTAAATTACTTCTATTATTATATTTTAAGGTATTATAATTAATCCATTTTATAAAAATATTTTATTTTATTTTTTTTAATATTCTGTGTAAAATCTCCAGTTTTATAATTTTTTGTCTTGTTATTATTCTTTTTTTATTTTCTTGATAAATTTATAATTACTAATAATAATTACTATTGCAAGTTATATATCCTGGTTAAATTATAAAATATTTTTATTTTTTTTTAGTATATTTATTTTAGAGTTCTTGATATTTATTATATAATTAGATCTTTAATTAAACATGTCTACAGTAATATTTTTCTTTCTATTAATATATTTAATTTAAAACTTAAATCTTAATAATTCTTGAGTCTATCTAATCTGTTATTCCTTAAGCTTTTTAGTTATTGTAAAATATATTAGATTTTTATAATCTATTTAAATAATAACTTCATGTTTGGCTTCTTGAAAGTAATATTTTTATTTTCTAAATTTTTTAATAATTATAAATACTTCTTAATCATGCATGTTATAGTTTTATTTTACTTATTTTATTTTTTTTAAGTAAAAGATAATAATTCTTTATTTTTTATTCTTTTTAATTTATTTAAAAACTAATTTAATTACTTCTCTAGATATATTAGTCTTTATTAAACTTTGTAGCTCAGGATTAAAGATATTAATAATTAGTTTTTTTATTACTAGTTTTTTAATCTTGTTAAAGGCTTAATCTTGTTTATTATTCTATATAAAAAATTTATTTTTTTATAGCAGTTTAGTTATCAGGATTATAGTTTAAAAGTAATTTATAAAAAATTTTTAGATATATCCTGTAAGTCCTAGAAATTTTTATATTTTTTTTAATTCTGTTAATATTGATTATTCAAGTATTTTAGTAATTTTTTTTTTAAGAATCTTTAATTCTTTTATTATAAATATTATTTTTAAGTATTTAACTTCAGTCATGTTAAATTTGCATTTTTTAATATTTAGATTTAGCTTTATTTTTATAAATTTATTTATAACTTTCTTGACATGTATTTTATATTCTATTTTTATTTTTAAAAATATAATAATATTATTAAAATAAATAATAATAAAATTATTTAAATATTTTTTTAGTATATATATTATATATCATGCAAATTTAGCAGGTAGTTATTTTAGTTCTGTAGATACTATAACCCATTTATATAGTTTTATATTAGTTAAAAATCCTATTTTTTTAATATTTTCTTTAGCTATAAAAAGGTTAAAATATTCTTATTCAAGATTAAAAATTGTTAGGATTTTTATACCAAGTAATAAATCTCTTTTTTACTCTATATATAGTGTCTTGTTTACATTATTAATAGTTATTTTATTAATTACTTGATAGTTAATAACCATTTTTATTTTACTATTTTTTTTTAATATAAATATCAGGTAATATAAGATTTATTCTTATTTTTTTTAAATAAATCCTGCTTGCTTAAATTCTTGAATAAATTTTTTTTTTAATTATAATTTATTTTATAATTTTTGTTTTTATTTAACTTGTAGTAACTTGTTTTTTTTATTAATAATATTTATATTTAATATTTATCAGGGTGTTCTAGTAGTTAATAATAGGGTTTTATAAATAGTTTTAGAAATTTATAGTATTTTTCTAATAGTTACTATAGAATTTCTACAAGTTTTTTTTTATAAACTTTTTTTAATTTTATTTATTTAATCAAGTTATTTATTTTCTCTATTATTTTTCTAACTTATTCTATTTTAATATTTATTAATATTATATTTTTTTTACTAATTTTTTCCAGGTTCTGGTTTTCTTAACATGTGATTAAAAATTTCTCTTGTATTTTAATTTCTCCAGTTATTTAATTAATTTTTAGATTATATTATTCTAGCCAATTTATCCTGATAATTATATTATATAGTTATTCTTGTACTAGTATAATTTTAAATTTAATTTATTTAATATATTATTTTAATATAACAAGAATTGCTTTCATGCATATATCTGGTTCTTGATATATAAGTTTACTGTTAAATCTAAAAATTTTTTTAATTTTTCTAGTTAGTTTATTAATAATTTTATATTTTTTTATATAATTATTTCTCATGAATTTATTTAAGGCTTCTAAATTTAATAAGATTTATATATCATGTTTATTAATCTAAGCAATAATAATAATTAATATCTTGCTACTATTAGTAATATATAATTATATTTTATTTTAGTAAATATAATAGTATTTTTAAATTTTTTTAAAGTATTTATTTTATTCATGTTATTAAATTTAGTTTTTTTAGTATAATATATAATTAGTTGCTTTGCAGTCTTCTTTTAATATTATACTATAATAAAAATATCTCATTTATATTTTAATATAATTAATTATATTCTGGCTTGTCAAGAAAGTAATTATAATTTAGATATTATAAAATATTTAAAGCTTGTGAATATTAATAAAAATATTTTTTTTTAAATAAATTTAGCATCTATTATTATAGCATAGACTCCAGTTAATTATTCAGTGATTGTTTCCTTCTAGTGCTGGGTAATAATAATATAAGCACTTTCTAGTGTATTTAATTTATTTACTATAAAATTATATTTCTTATAATATTAATATTTTTTAATATTTTTTAATTAAATAGATATTAACTTTTCCATGTTTCAGGTATTTATAAAATATTTATTTTTAGTATTTCTTATATTTTATAATATATATTTACTATATTTATTTTAATTTTTTCTAACAGGCTGTAAAAGCTGGCATGCAGGTATAGGGTTTATTTTTTTTCTATAATTTAATTTTATAATTTTTTTAGTTTAGATTTTACAGTTCAAGTACTAATTTATTACTATTTTCTCAGTATCTTAAAACACTAGTTAATACTATATTTTTTTAATTAAATTAAAGATCTTATCACATGCTTTATTATGACCTTCTTATTTAATAGAGTTTTTATTTTTTAATAACTGCTTATTATTTTTAATCAGTTTTAACCTCTCTGCCAGGTCCATAGAATATCTTCTATATTTAATTAATTTAAGTTTTTTATTAAATAATTCTTGAAATATTTTATTATTATTATTTAGGTTATATACTTGCAGGGCAAGATCTAATATATTTTTAATATTTTTAATATTTTTATTTCAATTTTCTATACTGCTAATTGCTTTATTTTTATCTGTATAATTACTAATAATATTCTTGAGTATTTATTCTTATCAAGATAATTATATAGGTCAGTTAGTATATTCTTTATTTTTGTTTATTACCTTATCAGGGTTATTTCTAGGTTATTTTTTGCTTTTTAGTTTATTATATTCTTGTTTAAATATTTTTTTTATAATAGTAATTATTAAAAAGATAGTATAAATATATAAATTGTGAGTGGCTAGTCCAGAATTATTTAGCTTTAATTAATAATTTCTTATAATATATCCTGGTTTTTCGCACTTGTAACATTTTCTATTAAACTTTTTTTTTACTATTATTATTATTCTAGTTTTAACTCTAGCTAATAGCAGTATTTAATTATATTTTAATATCTCTATCTTGGTCTTTTTTTCATGTCATTTGTTTTAATATTTTTATTAATATTTATTTTTATATTATCTTTTAGTTTATCTAATTTTAATTTATAAAGCTATTAAGATTATTTTATTAAGTATATTAGGATTATTATTAATTAATGCTATTATATTTTTAATCTTGCTTTAAAATTTTTTATAAAATCTTTTTATTAGTGCAGGGTCATCCCATGATAGATTAGAAGTAATTTAGTAAAACTTTGTAATATATTTATTAATAATTATTTTTTTTTAATAGAGAATATAAATTTATTATCTTGTAGTTTTTTCTAGATTTTAATCTCTAAAAATATTAGTAATATATTTTTTAAATTCTTTATAATTATCAAAGATTTTCTTGATAAAAGGCTTCTAATTTTTTTTTTATTTTTTTAATAATCATGCATGTATAATTCAAACTAGCTAAAAGCAGGTTTTTCAAGGTAGATTATAGTAAACATGACTTTGTTATAAGGATTAACTTGATTCAGGTTATTAATTTTAATATATATATTTATTAAAGTTAGATATTCTCTAAAAATAGATTACTTACTATTAAACATGGCTGCTTTATTTATTTTTATTTCTTTGAATATTTAAAGAGCAGTGACTTGTGCTTTTATAGCTGTTTTAGTTTTAAGAAGTTTTTTGACAAGATAACTAAGTTAGATAATTTTTTAGAGTTAGTTATCTCTTGTTTCTTGCTTGCAAAGGCAGTGATTATCTTAATAAAAGCTTTAATATTATTTTTCATGCTAATAGTTAGATGTTGCTTTTTTCTTTAATTTTTAGATACTTTATTATTAAATAAGGTCTATTAATTTTTTCTAGAATTAAAAATCTTAAGGTATTCAGTGATTAAAGAAAAAAGTATAAATATATAAAAATAATCTAAATAATAAACTAGTTTATATTCCAAAGATAAAGCATAATAGAACTAACTAAGATCTAGTAATAACTGTGTTTATATATTTATATTCTATTATAGTTATTATAGTCAGGGACTATATTTTTATATTTTTTTATTATAGCTATTATAATTCTAAGCTCTGCTAGCTATGCTAGTATTTCTTGGTATTATATTAATATAGCTGTATTACTATGCTTGGCTAGAATATCTTATATCTATAATTATATCATGCTAACTGCAGTGTAGCTGATTTATTGGCTGATAGCTGCCTGATTCTCTGACAATCAGTATCTTAATATTATCTTTTAATGTGAATATTTTTTTAAAAATAATATATATAAAAAAGTTTAACTAGTTAATTTAATAAAAATAATTAATATAACTTATTCTCTATTATCTAATTAAAATAAATAAAAATTATTATTAATATCTGCTTTAAAAATTACTCTAGTAATAATTATAGTATTTATTATAAAGTTAGTTTTATTAAAATTATAAATATTCTTTATTAATATTCTATATTTTATAATAGTTTTTTATATTAATTTAAATTATTTATTTAGAATCTTTAAATCTTTATATTTAGCCCTTTTATAATTATATTAATAAAAAAACCTTATTTTTAGAATAAAATATTATTTCATAAAGTTTAAGATCTAATTTTTCTTAACTGTAGGAATAAGATTAATATTATAAATGTTAAACAGTTGTTCAGTATTCATTTTGTAGTTGTTTTTCTAGACTAGTTTTAATTAATGCTTATAACTAATAGATACAAATGTTTGCACTAAAATGGAAACCACAATAGAGTACAAGCTAAATAGCAAGTGCTGGAAAATCAAGCACTAGAAAAGAGTAACAGTGCCGGGGCAATTAAAACTAATTATCCATGATTAAATAGTTATAATACTTTATTATAGAATAGATAAAAATAAAAGAATTTAATTAAAGATTAAAAGAACAAAGAAAAGTTTAACTAGAATAGATGAAAATAAAAGAAAAAAGCAAAGAAAGATTCAACTGAAGGTTAAAAGAACAAAAGGAAAATTCAACTGAAACCAGGGGTCATAAGGGTTCACACGTTCCTCGGGAACAAAAGCAACCTCTTCAGCACCTTCAAGATCTTCCTTACAGAGCCATGAATCATCCTCAGGTCCATAGCCCTTCCAATATACAAGATACTTAATGATTTGTTTTTAATTGTGTCCAACAGTTTAAGTTCTTTTATTAAGTAAATAATTAACCTTATATTAATTATTCTTGTCGGATATCTCTTGTTAATTATAGTACTGGATTTATTAAATTATTTTTTAAAAAAAATTTATTATTTAGTGCAGCTTCAAGTTATATAATAGATATAACTAGATATATTTTTTATTTAAAAAAAATCTAATTAATAAACTAAAAATTCTACTTTTTCTATAATAGTAAATAATCCAGGTAATTAAATATTAAACTTTTTTCCTAGATATTTATTAACTGGAATATTATATTTTTTATAAAATTATAAATAAATTTTATTATTAGTATTAAAATACTTAGGTAAATATTTTTAATTATAAATTTTTTTAACTATTATAGAAGTCTATTTTAAAGCTGCTTTAGCATTAAAATAAACTAGATAATCTTGAATATATATAGCATAAATAAGATTTTAAAACTAGTACAAGTTAATTTTATAGAGTAACTAGTAAAATAATATTCTAGTAAATATTTTAATAATATTATTTAAAAAAAATTAAATATTTAAAAGTATACAAGATTGCTAATTAAATAAAAATAAATTTTTAGAAATTTTATATTATAATATAATTTTAATATTCTAAATAACTCTCTCTATTTATTTATCTATTTATAGATACCATGTAGTTAAATATAGTCAGGAAATTTTTAAATTATTTGAATATTTTTTGCTAGAATCTTGATATAAATATTAAATTATAATTAAAAATAATATAAATAAATAGTCTTTAATTAAAATATTATAAATATGCTATAAAATTTTTTTTATAAAAATATAATCTATTTATATTTTCCAGGAATAAAATTTATTTATTTAGTAAATTTATTAACTATAACTAGTAGTTTATTATAGTCTTTAAAAATAATTAATAAATAAATAATAAAATCCATGATTAATATATAAAAGTTTTTTAATATTAAAATAATTAATTAAAGCTTTTTAAATAGTGTATAATAAGATAGCTTGTTTTAATTATAAATAAAATAATAAAAAAAATATTTTTTTAAAAACTTAGTTATTTAATATATAGCTAATTCTTGCAAGTATTTAAGAATTATTTTATATTTTTAATAATTTTTAGAATTATAGACTAGATAAAAAATCTTAAAAATTAAAAAATAAAAAATATAAATTTATAAATTATCCAGGTATTTTTTTATATATAAAATATTATTCTTTAACTAATATAATATATAGGGTAATAATTTGTTATTAATTTATTTAAATATAATGATAATAGTACTTGCTTAATAATTTATGTAATAAATATTTTTAAGTTTAATTAAAAAATCATTAAATAATTAAACTATTATATTAAAATAATAAAAATCTATTTATTAATATTTTAAAGCAAGTTTAGATCTAAGTTAATTAGTTTCATGTTTAATTTTCTTAATAAATAAAAAAGAGTATTTATTACTATATTATTAATCTTTTTTTATAATAAAAAAAATAAAATTATTATGTATATTAAGAGAATTAAATAAAAATTTAGTTATTCTGTTAAAGTAAACTAAAAAAAGATTTACTTAAAAAGTTTAATAATAATTATATAATTAGTGTAAAAAATAATAGGATATTTATATTTGATTAATTTAATTAAATATTAGATTTTCTATATATATTAAACTGCACAAAAAATCTCTAATTTAATTAATTAATATTATTTTTCTACATTAGTTAAAATACAACTAAAAAATATAATAGGTTAAATCACTATTCTAGATAAAGAAATCTTAAAATCTGTATAAATCTATTTATTTTTAAAATAATAAATTATTATATTAAAACTAGATTTTTTAAAAATATTAAAATTAATATAAATATATTTTCTAGAATCCAGATATATAGTAAACAAAGAATGTAAGAATTTATTATATAGAATTTTAAAAACTTGTAATTTTACTAAAGTAAAATTAGTAAACAAGATATTTATAATTTATTATTAATAATCTTTATTATCTTTAGGACTATTTTTTAATAGTTCCTTTTTTAGGTAAAATAAGATACCTAATAATAAAGATAACTAGTTAAGCCTAGATAGAACTTTAACTAGTATAAATTAATAGAAAAATATAGCATCAAAATAATATTAAGCTTTTTTTATTAAATAATAAATCTAAATATATTAATATATTATTCAAGTAATTAAATATCTAAATAATTAATAAAGGATTTTTTAGATTCCAAGATAATATTAAATATTTTTAATTTTTAAAATATTTATTTATTTATTATTAAATAAAAGTTACTAAATTATAGTAATTCATAATTATAATATTAAAAATCTTTTAATCTTGATAATTAATAATTTCTAAATAATTATAATATTCTGGTTTAACCAGCTATTAATAGAAATAAGTTTTAATATTAATAATAGTTATAAAAAAATATCTCTGAATTATATTATGTATATTATTTTAAGTAAATATTAATTATTATATAATTTTTTACTATTTTTTAAATCATAAAAACTAGATAAATATTTATTTACCTATTATAATTTGTCTTGTGTATATAAAAAATTTAATATTTAATTAACTAGGGCTTAATTGCTGTATTCTAACTAATATATTTTAAATTTTAGAAAAATCTTTTTTTATCCCAGCTTTAAGAGAATTTTTATTTATTATTTAATTAGAATATTAGTGATAAAGAATTTAGAAAAATCTATTTTTTAAATATTAAATTAATTAATTATTAAAACCAGCTTTTATATAATTTCTAGTATATTATAAATTAATACTCTATTAAATAATTAGGTTTTTTTTCTAAAAGTATAGTTTTAATTAGCTATAGTTAATAAACTCAAGATTTAATATCATTTACTAATAAAAAATATAATTAAAGTAAAGATATAAACTTAACTAAATAAATAGCTTTATTATTTACTTGAAAAGTTAACAAGTAATTCAGGTTATTAAAATAATTTAATTTAGTTTATTTACTAATTATAATATAATATAAAGATTTATTAAAAATTATTATAAAAATAAAATTTAAATTAATTAACTATAAATAAAAAGTAAAACTAGTATATAGCTAAGATTTAAAAAAAATCTCTATTATTTAAAAAATTAATCTTTAACTATACTAGAACGTTTACTTAAGTATAAAAAATAACTATTATCTTGGTCTGTAAATATACTAGAAATTAATTAATATAATTTTATTTAAATTAGATTTTAAATATAAATTTTATAATTTAATAATTTTAAATAATTATTTTACATGCATTAAAATTAAATAAAAATCTAAAATTATTTAAAATATTTATGCTAACTAAAAGCTTAGCTTTAAGATTTTTGATTAATCTAGCTATAATTAATAGCTATATAACCATGTTATAATTATTTTTTAAATAAATATATATAGATTAAAGTATAGCTGCTTTATAAATATATACTTAGATTTAATATTATTTATAAAATTTAAAAATATTTTTTTAAAATTTAAAAAAAATAATTTAGTAATTTATCTAGTTAATTAATTATTAATAAAAGTAGTTAAATATTCAGAATCAAGATAGATCTAGTAATGCTCTTTTAAAGATTTTATTCCTGCTTTAATAATTATATATTTCTAATATTATAGATTATTTATAAAACTTAAATTAAATTTTTTATTTAAAAAAATAATTAGTAGGTTATCAGTGCTTGAAAATAAAGTTTTTTTATCTAGTTTTAAAATAATAAAATAATTTTGTTAGATATATTTATACAAGAAATTATTTAAAAAAATTTTTTACTATAAACAGTACATGTTATTACCAGTTTACCTATAATATTTATAGCTATAAAATTATTATCTTGATTTTTTTTAATATCTTTAAAATATTTTTTAGTATTAATGTTTCCTTGAAAAGCTTTAAAAAATTAATTTTTAATAATAAAATTAACATTACTATCTATTAAAAATACTTAAGAAATATAGCTTTAATTATTATATATTTGAAAGCTCTGAGTATTTAAAGATACTAGATAATTAATAATTTAATTTAAAATTATTAAATTAATATTTATATTATTAATACTAGAGCTTCTGGTATCTTATAGATTAGTATTTATTTAATAAATATAATTAATAAAAAATTAAAATTAGATTTTAATTAAGTTATTAATTATTTAGTTAGAAACTAGATTATATAGTTATATAGAAATTTTATTTTTATTTTTATTAAAACTAATAATTTATTTTTATAATATTTAGTTATTTCCCCTATCATGGCCATGTCTAAACTGGACCTGGTTAGTTAATAAAAAACACTATAGATAGCTTATTTAATAATTTTTAAAAATAACAGGCTAATTTTAGATATAGCTTCTTGACATGTTAATTTAAAATTATATTAATTAAAATATTTTAAAATTAAAGTCTCTAAAATTAGGTTTTAGAGCTAAATATTTATTTTAAATATTTATATCATTTTTTAAATAATTTTAATAAATAGTAATTATATTTTTTTTATTTTTATATTTAGTATTTAAATGTCCTAAAAATTCTGACAAGATAATAAATATTATTAATTTAAAAATATATATTTCAAATATAATATTTAATATATTTCAAGTTATAAAGATTTAATTATATTTATTTTTTAAACTAGCTACTCTAGCATATTTTAAGACTTCTTGAGTAAAAGCTTTTAATATTTTTCTAGCTCTAAGTTTTTTAAAGCTATAATATATTATAATAATAGATTTAAGTATTTTAAATATTCTAGATTTAAAGTTATTAATTAGAGCAAAAATTTAATTATATTTTAAATTAGTTTTTTATATTTAATATTTCTCTTGTATAAAAAGAATAGTAATAAATTATTTTAAAGCAGTATCTCTCAAGCAACTTAAAATATTAGTTTTAATTATTTTTTTATTTTTATATATCACTATATCTTTAATTTAATTATAAAAAATACATATATTTTTATAAAAGATTTTAGAATTTATATCTTATATTAAAAAAATTTACTAGATTAAAATAAAAATATTTAATATTTTTTATTTTTTATTTTTTAATTATTTTTTTTATATTAGTTATTATAAAAGCAAGTTCTATTACTTTTTTCTAAAGAATTTAAAGATTCTTTATCTTTTATAAATAAATTAGAAGAAGATTAACTGTAATTTAAAGATAATTAAAATTAATTTATATCTAGTAACTTGTTAGATTTTTTTATTATATTTTTTACTTACTATATATTAATATAAATTTATATTTATAAAATTTTATCTATTTATTACTCAAGTATCTGTAATATTGTCAGATAAGGTCTATCAGTCCTTCCTAGGATTGGAGATCTTAGGGTATTCAGTGATCAAAGAGAAGAGTATAAATGCATGAAAGTAATCTGAAAGGTAGACTAGTTTATATTCTAAAGATAAAGCATGTAGAACTAACTAAGGTCTGGTAATAACTATGTTTATATACTTATATCTATTATAGTATTTTATACTGTCTAGTATGCTGTATTAAATTTTCTAATTTATATTTTTATACTAGATAATATAATTATAGTTTTTTATTAGTATAGTATTATATTCATTAATATGATCAGGCAGAGTAACTTATTTTTATTAGGCTTATCATGCTAGCTGTGATGTAGCTGATCTATTGATTAATAATTATTTAATTCTCTAATAATCTTCCTTCTTTGTGTTCTTTGTTTTTAAAAAAATAAGTATTGTGCTATTTCCCGGGCATGTAAAGAGATAATTATCTTTCTTTATTAATTTTCTGCAGCTTATATACTAACTTATAATAATATTAAATTCTAGTATTTAAAAAAAGAATTTAAAATATTTAATTAAAAAAAGTGATTTTATAATAATTATCCCATGTATTTAGTGTTTAAATTTTAATAAAACATGCATAAAATCCAAGAATTTAAGTTATTATAAAAAGTATATTTAAAACTGTTAAAAATATATTAATTTTAAATTAATTTTTTTAGATGCAGAATAAAAGTGTCTGGTGCTTGCTTAGCAGGAGCTTTATTTAAAGAAATCTTAAATTTAGAAGCAGATAAAGAAATTATTAGCTTGTTCCTATTATTTTTAAAAGCAAGAACAGCTTTTTTAGCATTACACTGGTGACTTTATTGCTTGTGATATAAAAGAAATTAAAAATCTAAAAAAACTGGAAGAAGAAAAGCAAAAATAAAAGAAAAGAGATAAGAAAAAAAAAGTAAATATAAAGTGTTTAGCTATATTATTATTTTTTAATTTTTTTGCTGGCCAGGTTACTGCAGCCTTTTTTTTACCTAATTTTAATTTTTTAATTTCTAATTTTTTGCTTTTTAATTAATTTATTACTAGTATTCTAGAATCTTTTTATAATAGTTAAGATTTTAAATAGATTTTTATATATTATTTTTTAGTAAGTATCCTATTTATTTAACAAGATAATAGATCTGTTTTTTTTCTGACTTGTAGTTTAGAGTCTTTTTAATTTTATATTTATTTTTACTATTAATTACTTTATTATTAGTGTTTTTTTTATTTAGTATTAATTCAAGTAATAAAATATAAAATATTAGATAAACTTGCATGCTTTTTAATAGTTTTAAGTAGTAGTTATTATTAGCAAGTTTTTTATTAATTTTAAATAGTCTATATTTTAAGGTGTCTAGTTTGTTACTTGGTTTTCTGCTTTAAATATTAAAATTTTTATTATTTTTAATTTTTTATAAAAGATAGATTTTATTCTTTTTTTTTTAAAGTAACATGTTCTCATACTTCTTGTTATAGTAAAATTTTATTTTTTTTTCTATCTATTTAATATCTCTAGTAATTATCTAGTATAAAACTTGGAGATGTGCTATTTATATCAAGGTATTATTAGATTATTTTTTTACTGGAAGGATTTTTTAATCTATTTTTAATTATTATTCTAGATTTGTATAATAAGGTATAATACCTGTTATTATATTTTTTGCATTATTTATTATATACTGTGCTATTAATAGTAATTTAATCTAATTATCTTGGTTTTAATCAAGGTAATATTATAGATATTATTTAATTATCTAAATTATTTTTTCTGTTTATTTATCAGTTTATTAATAATTTATAGTAAATAGTCTTTATATAACTTCACATGTCTCTATAATTATCTTTTAAAATTATAATATAAATAGCTTGTTTTAATTAAATATAATTATCTTTGATATTCCTGTCCAGATAAATATTTTTTATAGTATTAAAAGTGCTAGTTATAATGTATTAATATTTTTAGATACTGGTTAAATAATTATATATTTAATTAATTTATTAATAGTTACTAGTGCTTCAGTGTATATAATTCCTGTTACTGGATTTTTTAATAGTAATAATTCTTAAATAAAATCTGCTGTAATATTTTTCTATAATATTTCTAGTATTTTATTTGTGTGCATTTTCCTATATAATTAATATTATAATAATTTATTTTAATTATAGTTTTTATATTTAGCAATATAATCAGTAACTTGTTCACGTATTTAGGAGAAGAAGTATATTTTTTAGATTTTTTTAATTATTTATTTAATCCCTTGATATCTTTCTATTAGTAGATTATAATATTATTAAATTATTTTTATTATCATGCTTTAAAATATCATAATTAATTTATTTTATAGAAATATTCTATTTTATTTTTTTTAATATCCTGCATGAAATCTCCAGTTTTATAGTTTTTATTTTTTTATTATTTTTTTATTATTTTTTTTTTATTTTTTTTTTATTTTTTTAGTAAATTTATAATTACTAATAATAATTACTGTTGCAAGTTATATATTTTAGTTAAATTATAGAATATTTTTATTTTTTTTTAGAATATTTATTTCAGGGTTTTTAATATCTATTATATAATCAGGTCTTTAACTAAGTATATTTATAGTAATATTCTTTTTTCTATTAATATATTTAATTTAGAATTTAAATCTTGATAACTCTTGAGTCCATCTAATTTATTATTCCTTGAGCTCTTTAGTTGTTGTGAAGTATATTAGATTTTTGTGATTAGTTTAAATAATAACTTTATATTTGGTTTCTTAAAGATAATATTTTTATTTTTTAAATTTTTTAATAATTACAAGTGCTTCTTGATCATGCATGTTATAGTTTTATTTTATTTATTTTATTTTTTTTAAATAAAAGATAATAATTCTTTATTTTTTATTTTTTTTAATTTATTCAAGAACTAATCTAATTACTTCTCCAGATATATTAGTTTTTATTAAACTTTATAGTTTAGAGTTAAAAATATTAATAATTAGTTTCTTTGTCACTAGTTTTTTAATCTTGTTAAAGGCTTAATCTTGTTTATTATTCTATATAAAAAGTTTATTCTTTTATAATAGTTTAATTATTAGGATTATAGTTTAAAAGTAATTTATAAAAAATCTTTAAACATATTCTATAAGTTCTAGAAATTCTTGTACTTTTTTTAATTTTATTAATATTAATTATTTAAGTACTTCAGTGACTTTTTTCTTGGGAATCTTTAGTTTTTCTATTATAAATATTATTTTTAAGTATTTAATTTTAGTTATATTAAATTTATATTTTTTAATATTTAAATTTAGCTTTATTTTTATAAATTTATCCATGACTTTTTTAACATGTGTTTTATATTTTATTTTTATTTTTAAGAATATAATAATATTATTAAAGTAAATAATAATAAAATTATTTAAATATTTTTCTAATACATGCATCATGTATTATATAAATTTAGTAGATAATTATTTTAATTTTATAGACACTATAACCCATTTATATAGCCCCATATTAATTAAGAATCCTGTTTTTTTAATATTTTCTTTAATTATAAGAAAATTAAAATATCCTTACTCAAGATTAAAGATTATCAGAATCTTTATGCCAAGTAATAAATCTTGTTTTTACTTTATATATAGTGTCTTGTTTGTATTATTAATAATTATTTTATTAATTACTTAGTAGTCAATAACTATTCTTATCTTGCTATTTTTCTTTGATATAAATATTAAATAATATAAGATTTATTTTTATTTTTTTTAGATAAATCCTGCTTACTTAAATTCTTAAATAAATTTTTTTTTTAATTATAACTTGTCTTGCAATTTCTGTTTTTGCTTGACTTATAGTAGCTTGTTTTTATTTATTAGTAATATTTATACTTGATATTTATCAGGATATTTTAGTAATTAATAATAGAGTCTTGTGAATAATTCCAGAAACTTATAATATTTTTCTAGTAGTTACTATAAAATTTCTACAAGTTCTTTGTTATAGACTTTTTTTAATTTTATTTATTTAATTAAGTTATTTATTTTTTCTATTAACTTGCTAATCTGTTCAGTTCTAATATTTATTAATATTATATTCTTTTTACTAATTTATTCCAAGTTCTAATTTTCTTATTATATAATCAAAAATTTCTTTTATATTCTGGTTTCTCCAGTTATTTAATTAATTTTTAGATTATATTATTCTAACTAATTTATTTTAATAACTATATTATATAGCTGCTCTTATACTAATATAATTTTAAATTTAATTTATTTAATATATTATTCTGATATAACAAGAGTTACTTTTATATATATTTCTAGTTCTTGATGTATGAGTTTACTGTTAAATTTAAAAAGTTTTTTAATTTTTCTAGTTAGTTTATTAATAATCTTATATTTTTTTATATAATTATTTTTTATGAACTTGTTCAAGACTCCTGAATCTAATAAAATTTATGTATTATATCTATTAATCTAGATAATAATAATAATTAATATCTTGCTATTATTAGTAATATATAATTATATTTTATTTTAGTAAATATAATAGTATTCTTAAATCCTTTTAAAATATTTATTTTATTTATATTATTAAATTTAGTTTTTCTAGTATAATATATAATTAATTACTTTGCAGTTTTTTTCTGATATTATACTGTAATAGAGATGTCTTATCTATATTTTAATATAATTATATTCTAGCTTGTCAAGAGAGTAATTATAATTTAAATATTATAAAATATTTAAAGCTTGTGAATATTAAAAAAAGTATTTTTTTTTAAATATATTTAATATCTATTATTATAGTATAAACTTTAGTTAATTATTCAGTGATTGTTTCTTTCTAGTGCTAGGTAGTGATAATATAAGTACTTTCTAGTATATTTAATTTATTTGCTGTAAAATTATATTTCTTATAATATTAATATTTTTTAATATTTTTTAACTAAATAGATATTAATTTTTCTATGTTCCAGGTATTCATGAAATATTTATTCTTAATATTTTTTATATTTTATAATATATATTTATCATGTTTGTTCTGACTTTTTTTAATAGGCTATAAAAGCTAGTAAATAGATACAGGATTTATTTTCTTTTTATAATTTAATTTTATAATTTTCTTTGGTTTAGGTTTTATGGTTTAAGTACTAATTTATTACTGTTTTTTTAATATCTTAAAATACTAGTTAATACTATATTTCTTTAACTAGATTAAAGATCTTATCACATGCTCTATTGTAACCTTCCTGTTTAATAAGATTTTTATTCTTTAGTAACTACTTATTATTTTTAATTAATTTTAATCTCTTTATCAGGTTTATAGAATGTCTCCTATGTTTAATTAATTTAAGTTTTTTATTAAATAATTTTTAGAATATTTTATTACTATTATTTAGGTCATGTGCTTATAGAGCAAGGTCTAATATATTTTTAATATTTTTAATATTTTTAATATTCTTGTTTTAATTTTCTATACTACTAATTACTTTGTTTTTATCTGTATAGTTATTAATAGTATTTTTAGATATCTGTTTTTGTTATATAAGTTAATTAGTATAATCTTTATTTTTATTTGCTGCCTTATCAGGTCTATTTCTAAATTATTTTTTATTTTTTAGTTTATTATATTCTTGTTCAAGTGCTTTTTTTATAATAGTGGTTATTAAAAAAGCAGTATAAATATATAAATTCTGGGTGGCCAGTCCAGAATTGTTTAGCTTTAATTAACAGTTTCTTGTGATATGTCCTGGTTTTCTATACTTATAATATTTTTTATTAAATTTTTTTTTCTTGCCATTATTATTATTACTCTAGTTTTAACTCTAGTTAATAGCAGTATTTAATTATATTTTAATATCTCTGTCTTAATCTCTTTTTTCATGTTATTTATTTTAATATTCTTGTTAATATTTATTTTTATATTATCTTTTAGTTTATCTAGTTTTAATTTATGAAGCTATTAAAATTATTTTATTAAATATATCTGGATTATTATTAATTAATATTATTATATTTTTAATTTTATTTTAAAATTTTTATAAAATCTTTTTATCAGTGCAGGATTATTCTATAATAGATTAGAAATAATTTAATGAAACTTTGCAGTATATTTATTAATAATTATTTTTTTTTAATAAAAAGTATAAATTTATTATCTCATGATCTTTTCCAGGTTTTAATTTTTAAAAATATTAGTGATTTATTCTTTAAACTTTTTATAATTATTAAAGATTTTTTTAGTAAAAGGCTTTTAATTTTTTTTTATTTTCCTGGTAATCACGCATGTATAGTTTAAACTAGCTAAAAGCAGGTTTTTCAAGATAAATTGCAGCAAACATAACTTTATTATATAGATTAATTAAATTTAAGTTATTAATTTTAATATATATATTTATTAAAGTTAAATATTTTCTAAAAATAAATCATTTATTATTAAACATTGCTGCTTTATTTGCTTTAATTTTTTTAAATATCTAAAAAGTAGTGATTTGTGCTTTTATAGCTATTCTAGCTTTAAAAAGTTTTTAAACAAGATAACTAAGTTGAATAATTCTCTTAAAATTAGTTATCTCTTGTTTCTTGCTTGCAAAGGCAGTAATTACCTTAGCAGGAGCTTTAGCATTATTCTTTATATTAATAGTAGACATTATTTCTTTCTTTAACCTTTGGGTGCTTTATTATTAAATAAGATTTATTAGTTCTTCCTAGAATTAGAGATTTTAAAATATTTAGTAATTAAAGAGAAGAGTATAAATGTATAAAAGTAATTTAAAAAGTAGACTAGTTTATATTTTAAAGATAAAGCATGTAGAACTAACTAAGGTCTAGTAATAACTATGTTTATATACTTGTGTCTGTTATAATATCTTATACTACCTGATATGCTGTATTAAATCTCCTGATTTATGTTTTTATACTAGATAATATAACTATAGTTCTTTATTGATATAGTATCATATTTATTAATATGATTAGGTGGAGTAACTTATTTTTATTAGGCTTATCATGCTAGCTGCGGCGTAGCTGATCCATTGGCTGATAGCTGCCTGATTCTCTGACAAATATTAAATATATTTATTTAAACTAGATATAATATATGGCTTGATTAGTAATTAATATTTTTTAAAATATATTTTTTAATATTATATATAAATCTATTAGATTGCCTTATATTTAAGCAGGATAAATAGTAAAAGATAATTTAGTAGAACTAGTATTTGTAGTATTTAAAGGTCTAGCTGCTCCAGTTAAAAAAAATTAGAATAATTCTGTTAGTTCTCTAGAGTTTGCTATACTTTTAAATAAAAGATTAAAAGTCTTGAATAAAATTATAAATACTTTTATTATTAAATTAAATAAAGTAATATTTTTAGGAGTTTGAATAATAAATTAAATAAAAATAATAAAAGCAGTTTATTAATATTAAAAATTAAAAAAGCTAAAAATCTTTAATCTCTTGAATAGAGATTATGTGTTATAAAAAAATAAGTAAAAAATACTTGAAATTTTTCTAACTGTTAATAATTTTTTGCTAGTAATTAATAAAGAAAATTAAATATATATAAAGATAATAGATTAAAAAAAAGAGAATTATTTATTTTTAGAACTATTTATTACAGTAACTGTTATTTTATAATATTTTTCTTTAAAAAGTTTTAAAAAGATAGAAGCAACTAATAATACTAAAAAGAAGTATAAAAATTTTTTAATAGCTTATTAAATTTGAATAAAAAAAAGAATACTGGTATTCCAATTATTTATAAAAAATAAAAAATATTTTAATATTCTTTATTTTAGTAATGTTAAGCAGTTCTTGTCCTACTTGATTAAAAAAATCTATTAATTTTTTAATTAAATAGATAAAAAATTAATTCATAATCTACTTCAAAATAAATTAGATTAATTATTTACTAGTTAAAATTATTTAATTATAGACTTTTAGAAAACTCTTAATAAATAAGTTTAATAAAATATTTAATGGAGGTAAACATGAAAATAAAAAAGAAGCTAAATTAATTTAAATAAAAATTTTAATTAAATCAGCTCAGGTTACTAAAGCTTTTCTTTGACTTTAATTAGTCTAACTAGCTTTTTTAAAATGTAAAAATAATCAAGATATAATAGTTTTAATATAAATTAATAAAAATAACTGTAGTATATAAAAATCTAAATAATATAGTTTAATAAATAATAGCTAGAAATAGGTTAAAATTATTAAAAAAAATTAAAACTCTTATCAAGATTAAATTATTAGTTATATAATTAATTATACTTTGGCACTTGCAATATAAGTAATTGCTTGAAAACTTAAATGATAAATTAAATAGATTAATTTAAGAGACCCATGAATTAAATAGCTAGAATATATTATTAATATTAAATAATTATTTAGTATTTATTTTACAGTTATTTTTCTAGACTAGTTCTAATTAATACTTGTAACTAATAGATATAAATATTTGCACTAAAACAGAATCCATAATAGAGTACAAGCCAAACAACAAGCACTGGAAAAGCAAGCACTGGGAAAGGGCAATAATAAATAGAGAGAAAAATATTAGTTATTTACTATATATAAATATATCTAGAAAAATATTTTTTTTATATTTTAATAATTTATAATTATTTACACATACTTCTAGATAAAAAGTTTTATTATAAAATAATTAATTTTAAAAAGTTATTTATAATATATTAAAAATCTTAGATAAGGTTAATATTAATAAAATCTTATTTTTTAAATATATTAATAGCTAGGAGGATTCTATCTTCCTTTTCCCTGTGTTCTTTAGCTTCTAGGGTCCTTCTTGATGGCATGATGACACATTAAATGGCTTCAAATGATTAATGTTGAAATTTTTGGTGCGGAGCTGCCGACTCGCTTGTGGAATACGTTATTATATACAACTTACTTAATTATTTAAAATATTATAAATATATTTTTTACTTTAAAAACTTATATTATTAAAAAATATTATAAATAACTTACTATAGTATAGACTATCTATAATATAAAATTTTTAAAAAATATTATATAATATTAGGTATAATAATTAAATAAAAAATAATAAAATTATTCATGTAAATAATTTAGATATTTATATATAGAATATCTAGAATATCTAGAGTATTAAAATATAGATTAAATTAATTACTATAAAACTAATTATATAATATATTATTAAATTAGAAAAAATTATAATTATTTTCTATAATTATAAATAAAAAAATTTTTATAGTAATAAAATCTAGATTATATTTCTAACTATTTATACAAGTTAACAGGGAGATAGCTAGAGTATTATGTAATTTAAATATAACTAGACATTTTATGGATCTAGAATATTAATAAAAATAAAAATAAATAAATATTATAAAAATAAGGCAGAATCTATTACTAGATTAAATAATAAAAATTTAAAATTTTATTAATTAAAAATTAAAATAAAAAATCTTTTAATAATTATAAAAAAGTTATATATTATTATTAATTTTAATATTATTTTTTTAAAAAACTATTATATTATATTAAAAATTTTTTAATTTAAGAATTATAATTCAGATATTAATTAAAAAAATAAATTTTATAAAAAAATAGTTTACTATAAAAATAAAAATTAATAAAAATTAATATCTTATAGTATATAAAAATAAAAATATTATATAAAAGTAAATAATTTAATAAAAAAATAATATTACTTATAATATCAGGATAGATACTAGATAAAGGCTAGATATATATTAATATAGTTAATCTAGATTTAGATACTAGACTATTAATAAAAAAAAGTTTTATAAACTAGTAATAATTAAAATTAATTTAAAAAAATTATATTATAATTATATATAAGATTCTGGAATATATTTTAATAATTTAAAATACTAGAATTATTAATATATAGATTATATAATCACACTATATTATTTTAAAAAAATTAATATATAAAAAAATCTATTAAATATTAGAGAAAGAATTAATAAGATTAAAAGAATATATAAATAATTAATTATAAAAAAATAATTAATTATTAAAATTATTAACAGAACATGAAATATTGTTTATATTAAAAAAATAAAAATCTATAACTATATATAGATTATTAATTATTTAATAAAATTACTATTAAAGATTATTACCTGCTATTATTAATCTAGGGGATTTAGGATAAAATTGAAGAAATAAAATAATTTATTAAACTTAATATTACTAATATTTATTTTTATATAAAAGTCTAGAAAAATAAAAAACAAAAAATTGTATTTAGAGTATAGCACAGACACTATAAATATTTAATTATATTATTTAGATTTATTCATATATCTATAATATTCCAGTAATATATTAATAACATGTTAAAACAACACTTGAAAGGCGTTATTATTATTTATTTAAATAGTATACTTATTTTCTCTTGTAAAAAAAATAAATATATTTATTATATAAAAATAATATTAAGAAAACTTTATATTAATCATTTATAATATAAATTATAAAAATATAAATTTTATATTTATAAAACAGAATTTTTAGAATATTAAATTTTTAAAAAAAAAATAAAATTAAGTAAACTAAAATGCAAGTTATTTAAAATTAATTTTAACTAAAAAACTTGAAAAAACTGCAACAATTTACTAAATTAATGAATTATTAATAATAATTTATTAAAAAATATACTAAAACTATACTGTTACTATTTAAATTACTAGAAAAAAAGTAAATATAAATAAATTTAGAAATAAAAAATAATATTTAAAAAAATAAAATAAAAAATTATTATTATATTAATCTTAATATAATATAATCTTAATAAAAAAATTATTATAAAAATTAATATATTTAATTATATACTAGAAGCAAGACTTATTTAATTAAAATTAGATAAAAAAATCTAGACTAGTGGCCTTTTACTTAAAAAGGTTTATTAAACTAAAGATTAACTATAATATATATAATAAAAAACTGCTAGCTATAGTAATAATATTTAAATATTAAAAAGTTTATTTAAAATAAATAAAATAAATAGTTATCATGAAATCTAATTATAAAAATTTACTTTATTTTATAATAATTAAAAAATTAATTTAAAAATAAATAAAATAATCTAAAATATTATTATAATATTATTATAATATAATTTTAGAATATAGCACTATAAAAGAAGTAAAAATAAATAAAAAAATAAAGTTGACTAAAAACTAGACTATAAAATTAAAAAAAGAAATCTATAACTAGCAGTATTTTAATAAAATAAAAATAAAACAATTAAATATAATATATAGATTCTTATAGTAATAGTTTAAAGAATTAAAATTAATATAATTAAAAAAATTGAAAAAAACTGGAAAAAAATAAATTTATATAAAAAATTTTATAAATAATAAATAATCATAATATACTAAAATATAAAAACAAAGCTATATAAATTGAAGAATTTATATATATATTTAAAACTATAATTAATAAAATTATTAAAATATATTATAATACACTAATAAAAAAATATTTTAAAATTAATAAAATTATAAAAAACTACTATTTCTAAAACATGTAAAAAAAATTAAAAAATATATTAATAATTATAAAATATATTTACAGGACAAGCTAGTAAGACATGTATTATATAAAAAATTATAATTACTATAAATATTAAAGAAATCTTGAAAATAGATTATAGTAAAATTTATTAAATTACTATCTAAAAAAAATAGATGAAATATACTTATAATTATAATTAATAGATTTATAAAATATATTTATTTTATATTAATAAAAATAATTTCTACAATAACTAAAATAGTAAAGCTATGTATTAATAATATTATAATAAGTTATAAAATATTAAAGATAATTACTTTAAATAGAGACAAGCTTTTTATTTTAAATTTTTAGAAATTATTTATCAATTATAATTAAATAAATAAATAGAAAAAATAAATTAAACTATTAAATAATATTTATATTATTATATAAATTATATATAAGATAATTAAATAAAATAATTATTTATAATATAATTTATATATAATAATAAAAACTTTATTTTTAAAAATTAATTATAGTTATTATACTAACATGCATGAAAAATCTAAAAAAAAATTAATTTTATAAAAAATTAATTAATATATTAAAAAGCTATAGTGTATTTAAATATAATTAATAAAATATTTAAAATTTATTAATTTTAAAATAAAAACTTACTGTAACAAGTATAGAATAGAGAGATCTATTTTAAAAAAAAAAAAAAGTTTTTTTATTTTATTAAAATATTAAAGTAAAATAATCTAGTTAAAAATTAAATTATATATAACTCAGATTATTTATAATTAATAAATAAACAGGACTAGTAAATTACTAACTAAAACTATTTAAATTAATAAAAAAATATTATTATAAAAACCTAATAACAAGAATTTGATGCCAATACTAAGTATCACCACAAGAGCCTTATAACTAATTAAATAAGGCAGAATCTTATATTATATAACTATTAAAATAAATAATATATAAATAATAAATATCAACACTAGAATTAAATATATTATATATTATCTATCTATTAAATATATATCATGAATCTATATTATAAAAAATAAAAAAATGTATAAAAAAATATATAAAAATATTTATTATTATTTTTTAATTTTTTAATTTTTTATTTTTTATTTTTTTATTTTTTACTTTTTTATATCTTTACTAGATTAACTTATTTAAACTATAATTATAGCTATTATCTCAAGTAATAGATAGTCTTACTTTATTAAAAGCTATTATCTAGAAATGTTTATATCAGGATATAAAAGAATTTTAAAAATACTTAAAGAATATATAATAAATTAAGGTTTATTAAAATTAAATATAATTATATATAACTTTAAAAAAAATTAAAATTATTTTAATATTAAACTAGTTATAGAGCTTATAGAGATTCTAGAATTAAAAAAACTAGTTAAAAAATTAATTCTATAATAAATTAAATATCAGTTAATGCAAGTTAAATTAAATTAACTTAAAATATTATTATCTATAAAAAATAATATAGCACCAGTAAATTTAAATCAGGATAGTAATAATAAAAAATATCTATAATAATACTTATTTTTAATATACTAGTTCTATTAACTAATAAAGAACTTATAGAGATAGTATTTTAGTTATAAAAATAGATTATTATTCCTGGGATAAAAAAAGATAAAAAAATTATTAAAATTAAAAATTTATTTATTAAAATTATTTAATAATATTTAATCTAAATTAAAATATTTCCTTATCTAGATAGATACTTATCTTTATACCTACTAGAATTAATTCCTGAATAATATTAACAAGATTATTTTTATTTTAATTTATCTAACAGGGCTTGCATATAAATAGTTTAAATCTTTTTTAAAAAATTAAATAAAAAAAATAAAATTATAAAAAATACTCTAGAGATTTTTAAAAAAAAATATCTTACCAGTATTTTTAGAGATTTTAATATGATAAAAAATACTAATTAATAAATTAAGTAATTTTAAATAAATAGAGATAATATTATATATAACTCTAAATTTTAATAATTTATATTAACATTAAAATAGAATAATATTATTTTTATATTATAATATAAATATAGATTTAATTATAAAATTTAAAAAAGAATAATTTTTATACTAGAAATAAAAACTATTAAAAATATAATAAAACAGGTATCTTACATCCCAGGCAAACTATAAAAATTAAAAAAGTAATAAATATACTGCAGCACATTATACTTTAGTAAATAAAATAATAATAAATAATATAAATTATATTAAATTAATAAAATAAGATCTATATAATCAAGAAATCTAGAGTATAATAATCTTTATAAAGTAAAATTAATAAAATTTAATATAATATTTTTAATAGAGAAAAGAGAATAGCACTGGTAGAAGAAACTGTGCCTTAACTATAATAAATAAAATTATTAATTAAAAAATTATAGATTAAAAAAAAGCTGAAAAATAAATAAATCTAAATTAAAATAGCTAAAAATAACTAATAAAATAAATTTTTTAAAAGTAACTAGAGAAAAATATATTAAAAATAAATTTAAAAAACTAGTAAATTTATTATATTTTATAACTATAATATAATAATAATAAATAAAAAAATAAAGATACTAGAGTAAAATAATATTAATAAAAAATAATTTTTATATAAATATTTATAAAAATCTTATTTAATTAATAAAAAAATACTAGATAAAAAAATAAATAAATTTAAAAAAGCTATTAACAAGCTAGATTAAGACAAGATATATAGTGATTTTCTAATAGTTAACTGGAAATTTAATTTATTTAATAAATAATTTAATATTTAAATAAAAAGCTCTATAGCCAGTAAAAAGATATTTATTAAAGAAATAAATATCTTGATAAAAACTTTTAATACTAAAAAATAATATTAATAATAGTAAGCTGGAGACCTCATGTATAATAAAAATAAAGTTATTTAATAAATAAATAATATAATTAAAGTATTATAAAAAATTTTAAAAAAAATTAATTAAAATTTTTAAATAATTTTTTAATAAATATTCACACTAGAATTCAAGCTGCTAGAAATATAATTCTAAAAATTAAAAATTATATCTAGAAAGATATAGCAAACACCTAAAAAAATATCTAATATATTATTAGAATAATACTAATTATTATATATAATTTATTTAACTATCTAAAATATTTTAAAGATATAAAAAGCATGAAAAATATAAATTAAAATATTATAAATAACCTGCTATAGTATAGGCTATTTATAATATAAAGATTTAAAAAATATTATATAATATTAGTTATAATAATTAAATAAAAAGTAATAAAATTATCTATATAAGTAATTTAGATATTTATATACAGGATACTTAGAATATCTAGAGTATTAAAATATATACTAAACTAATAATAATAAAAATAGTTATATAATATATTATATTTATAAAAAAATTTTTAAAATATTAAATATTTAAAAAAAAATTAAAATTAAATAAATTAAAGTGCAAGCTATTTAAAATTAATTTTAATTAAAAAACTCAAAAAACTATAACAGTTCACTAGGTTAATTAATTATTACTAATAATTGATTAAAAAATATACTAAAACTATACTATCCCTATTTAAATTACTTGAGAGAAAAATTAAATATAACTAGATTTAGAAATATAAAATAGTATTTAAAAAAATAAAATAAAAAATTATTATTATTATACTAATTTTAATACAGTATAATTCTAATAAAAATTATTATAAAAACTAATATATCTAATTATGTGCTAGAAATAAGATTTATTTAACTAGAATTAAATAAAAAATTAAAACTAGTAACTTTTTATTTAAAAAAATTTACTAGACTAGAGATTAACTATAATATATATAATAAAGAACTGCTAGCTGTAGTAATAGTATTTATAAAAAAAATTATAAACTTGAAAAAGCACCTACTTATATTTTTTAAAAATAAAAAATAAAAAAAAGAGAGATAATATTATAAAAACTTGATAATAAAAGTTTAGTACTAATATTAAGTATTATTACAATAGTATTATAATTAATTAAATAAATAAAGTAAAATCTTATATTATATAATTATTAAGATAAATAATATAAAAATAATATAAAAATAATATATAAATAATAGATATTAAAACTAGAATTAAATATATTATATATTATTTATTTATTAAGTATATAATTACAGATATATATTATAAAAAATAAAAGAAATATATAAAAATATTTATTGTTATTTATATTTAATTAATTTTTTAATTTTTTATACTTAATATTAGATTATTACTTAATTATATTTTTACTAGATTAATTTATTTAAATTATAATTATAGCTTTTATTTATAGATAATAGGTAATCTTACTTTACCAAGAGCTATTATCTAGAAATGCCTATACTAAAATATAGAAAAGTTTTAAAAATAATTAAAAAATATATAATAAACCAGAATTTATAAAGATTAAATATAATTACATGTAATTTTAGAAAAAAGTTAAAATTATTTTAATAATAAACTAGTCACAGAGCTTATAAAGATTCTAGGATAAGAAAAGCTAGTTAGAAGACTAATTCTATAACAAATATATTCTATATTTTATATTTTATTATTAGAACCAGCATTAGAAAATACTAGACTTGCTAAAAATATTAAAATTAAAGAATTTAATAAAGAAAAATATAAAATTAAAAAAATCCTAATAAGTTAATAGATATACTAAATATCTAGTTGAATAAAAAGGATATAATACCTTAAAAAATATATAAAAATTAATTAAAAAACTTTATAGATTACTTAAAAAGTATAATTATATTATTAATATTTAAATTAATAGAAAATTAAAAAATAAATGTAGACTTTTATTTTTTTTATTATTTTATTAAAATTAATAAAATTATTAATAGTAATAGCTAAGAACTAAAGCTAATTACTGCCTGAAGTTATAATAACTTAAGAATTATTATTATTAAAAATTTTTATTATTTTTAGATATATTAATAATAAGCTAAAATAATAGTAATTTTATGCTACTTTTAAGAACCCTTATTTTATTTATTTATTATTTATTTTTAAAAATTCTCAAGATATTATTAAAAAAAACCTAACTTAGGCTCAAGAAACTCTAGCTAATTTTTTATATTTTTAAAATCTAATATAAGTTTTAACTTTATTTTATATAGAATATTTTATTTACTATTAATATAAAATTTATAATAATAAGTGTAACCATGGCAGGTGTATTAAGTATATTTCAAATATTAATAAATTTAATTTATAATATATTTCTCACCGGATAAAGCACAATACTTACAAGTAACTAAAAAAAGAAGACTATTTAAAATAATATATTTAAATTAATTATCTTAATTAGTAGCCTGATTATATAAAAAATATTCTAAAATATTTTTGAGCATAGTATTAATATGATACTTTAATATAATAAAGTAACATGACTTAAAAAAAACTATAAATCTAGAAAAAATATCTATTTATATTTTTTCAGGATAAAAAATAAAAAAAAAATTATAAAAACTTAATAATAAAAATTTAGCACTAATACTAGGTATTACTATAAAGATCTTATAATTAACTAAATAAATAAAGTAAAATCCTGTATTATATAATTATTAAAATAAATAATATAAAAATAATATAAAAATAATATAAAAATAATATAAAAATAATATATAAATAATAAATATCAAGACTAGAGTTAAATATATTATATATTATTTATTTATTAAGTATATATTATAGATATATATTATAGAGAATAAGAGAAATATATAAAAATATTTTTATTATTTATATTTAGTTAATTTTTTAATTTTTTATATTTAATATTAAATTATTACTTGATTATATTTTTACTAGATTAATTTATTTAAATTATAATTACAGCTATTATTTATAAGTAATAGATAGTCTTACTTTATTAAAAGCTACTATCTAGAAATATCTATATTAAAGTATAAAAAAGTTTTAAGAATAATTAAAAATATATAATAAACTAGAGTTTATTAAATTTAAATATAATTACATGTAACTCCAGGAGGAAGTTAAAGTTATTCTAATACTAAACTGGTCATAGAGCTCACAGAGATCCTAGGGTTAGGAAAGCTAGTCAGGAGACCAATTCTATAACATATACTTATTTTCTTTTATAAAAAAAGTAAATATATTTACTATATAAAAGTAGTATTAAAAAAGCTTTATATTAATAATCTATAATATGAACTAAAAAATGTAAATTTTATGTCTATAAAATAGAAAATTTAAAATATTAAATATTTAAAAAGAAAATTAAAATACAAGCTATTTAAGATTAGTCTTAACTAAAAAACTTAAAGAAACTATAATAATTTACAGGATTAATTAATTATTATTAATAATTTATTAAAAAATAGATTAAAACTATATTATTATTATTTAAATTATTTAAAAAAAAGGTTAAATATAAATAAATTTAAGAATAAAATATAGTATTTAAAAAATAAAATAAAAAATTATTATTATATTAAGTTTAATATAGCATAATCTTGATAAAAAGACTATTATAAAAATTAAAATATTTAACTATATACTAGAGACAAGACTTATTCAATTAAAACTAGATAGAAAATCTAGACTAGTAACTTTTTATTTAAAAAAATTTAATAGACTAGAGATTGACTAAAATATGTATAATAAAGAACTGCTAGTTAGAGTAATAATGTTTAAATATTAAAAAAACTGTTTAAAAAAAGTAAAATAAATAATTATTATAAAATTTAATTATAAAAACTTGATTTATTTTATAATAGTTAAAAAATTAATTTAAAGATAAATAAAATAATCTAAATATTTACTATAATATAACTTTAGGATATAGTATTATAAGAAAACTAAAAATAGATAAATAAATATATTTAGTTAAAAACTAGATTATAAAATTAAAAAAAGAAATCTATAACTAGAAGTACTTTAATAAAATAAAAATAAAATAATTAAATATAATTCACAGATTCTTATAGTAATAGTTTAAATAATTAGAATTAATATAATGAAAAAAATTAGAAAAAAACTAGAAAAAAATAATTTTATATAAGAAACTTTAGAAATAATAAATAATTATAATATATTAAAATATAAAAATATAAAAATAAAACTATATAAATTAAAAAACTTATATATATATTTAAAATTATAATTAATAAAGTTATTAAAATATACTATAATATACTAGTAGAAAAATACTATAAAATTAATAAAATTATAAAAAAGATTATGAGAAACTATTATTTTTAAAATATATAAAAAAAAGTTAAAAAGTATATTAATAAATATAAAATATATCTATAAAATAAATTAGCAATATATATATCATATAGAAAACTGTAATTATTAGAAATATTAAGAAATTTTTAAAAATAAATTATAGTGGATTTTATTAAGTCACTATTTAAAAAAATAGATAAAATATCCTCATAGTTATAATTAATAAATTTATAAGATATATTTATTTTATATTAATAAAAATAACTTTTATAATAACTAAAATAATAGAGTTATTTATTAGTAATATTATAATAAATTATAAACTGCTAAAGATAATTATTTTAGATAAAAATAAGCTTTTTATCTTAAAATTTTTGAAATTAGTTACTAATTTAATAAATATTAATTTAAAAATGATAACTGTATATTAATTACAGTTAAATAAATAAAGAAAAAAATAAACTAGATTATTAAATAATATTTATATTACTATATAAACTATATATAAAATAATTAAATAAAATAATTATCTATAGTATAATTTATATATAATAATATAAAATATATAATAATAAAGACTTTATTTTTTTAAAATTAATTATAGTTATTATATTAATATGCATAAAAAATCTAGAAAAAAAAAACTAATTTTATAAAAAATTAATGAATATATTAAAAAGTTATAGTATATTTAGATATAATTAGTAAAAATTTTAAAAATTATTAATTTTGAAGTAAAGATTTACTATAATAAGTATAGGATAGAGAGATTTATTTTTAAGAAAAAGAGAAAATCTTTTTATTTTACTAAAATATTAAAATAAAATAATCTAGCTAGGAATTAGACTATATATAATTTAAATTTTTTATAATTAATAAATAAATAAGATTAATAAATTATTAACTAAAACTATTTAAATTAATAAAAAAAATATATCTTGTATTTTATGTTTTATTATTAAAATTAGTATTAAAAAATATTAAAATTAAGAAACTAAGTAAAAAAGAATATAAAGTTAAAAAAATTCTAAAATACTGGTAAATTAATAAATAAAGTAAATATTTAGTTAAATAAAAAAATATAATATTTTTAAAAATATATAAAAATTAATAGAAAATCTTATATAAATTATCTAAAAAATATAACTATATTACTAGTGTTTAAATTAACAGAGAATTAGAAAAATATGAATAAATTTCTAATTTTTTTAACAGGACTATTAGCAGTGATAGCCAAGAACTAAACCTGATTATTATTTAAAATTATAATAACTTAAAAAATATTATTATTAAAAATTTTTAATAATTTTATATTATATTTAGATATTTTTAAAAATTTTTATTTTAAAAAATCTTATTATTTTTAAATATATAAATAACAAGCAAAAGTAATAAAAAACTTTTTCTAAATTTTAGCTAAATAGGCTTGCAATTTATTTAACTCTAGCTTTAATAATTTAAGCTTACTTTTAATTATTTTTAAATTAGAAATTAATTTTAATTTAGCTTTCTACAAAATATTTTAATTATTATTTATATAAAACTTATATTTATAAATACAATCTTGATATGTGCATTTAGCATGTTTTAAATATTAATAAATCTGATTTATAAAATAATTTTTATTAAATAAAATATAATACTTACAAGTAACTAAAAAATAAAATTATTTAAAAAAATATATTTAAATTAACTATTTTAACTAGCAACTTAATTAAATAAAAAATATTTAAATATATTTTAAATATAGTATTAGTATAACATTTTAGTATAATAAAATAAATATAATTTATAAAAAAAACTATAGACCTGGAAAAATGCTGATTTATATTTTTTAAAGATAAAATGTTATGGTTCTATTCCTATATATGAACCTGGAACTATATCTTAGCAGAATTCTTAATAAATAAAGTAATATCCCAGGTGGTAAGGACCATGCGTAAAACTCTAAAATTATTTTTTTAATCTACTATTTTTTAGCAATTCCTTTATATATATATAATATAAATAAACCAGTTTAGTTTATATTATCTTATAATATTAGAAATTACTTATAAAAAAAATAAAAAAAAAATCTTTTTATAAAATAGATATTAATAACATGGCAACTTTTCTTTAATAGTTAAAAAAAATATAGATAGAGTTCTATCTCTAGAGAGAATAGAATTATTAATTACAGGCTAAATTAGCTATTATATAGAAATCCTAATAAATAACATGTAATATAATCCCTGCTTTATTAATTAAATAAATAATTTTTATTTTTATTAGTAATAATTAGCCTAGACTATATTACCTGGACGTGGAATCTTTTACTAGAGAAGATATTAAAAATTATTTTTTATTTTAAATAAATCTCTATATAAAATTTATAATTGATTTTGCTTGCTATATAACTAAAAAAAAAGTCTATTATATATATAGCTAATTTTAAGAAAAAGCTAGCTAGAGAATATTACTCTAACTAATCTCCTAACAAGTCCAATCTATTTTTATATATTAAAATAAGTTTTTTATTATCCTGAACAAAGTTTTCAAAAATTTTAATAAATAAAAAAAAAGCTCTTGTATAAATTAATATTATAAAACAAGAAAAAAGAGAATTAAAAAAGTTTTTAAATAAATTTAATAAAATTATACTAGATATAAAAGATATTAACTAGAGTAATATATAAAAAAAAACTATTAAATATAACTATTACTTGATAACTCCTACAGGAAATAATCAGGATTATTTAAAAAGATTTATATAATAAATATTATAATTAGCTATAATAAATAAATTATAATATATAAAAAATAAACTAAATAAAAAAAAAGTCCTGTATAAATTAATTATTTATTTAAAAAAATACTTAAGCTAAAATAAAATCTTTATCTATCAAGACTAGATAGACTAGGAGCCTGCAGCAGCTTAAATAGCTGTTTTTTAAAAGAAAATTACTGGATTATATATAAAAACTTAAAAAAAGTAATATAGATAAATCAAGAAACTATAGAAATCTAGAAAAAAAAGCCTGTATATAATATAAAAATAAAAAGTACTAGATATAAAAATATAAATATCTAGCTTTTAAATCTCTCTAGCAAGTAACTATCATAGCCAGAGAAGAAGGGTTTACTAGTGATAAAAAAAAAACTAAAAAAAATAAATCCTGTATAAAATCATGTACAGGAGATACAAAAAAATAATTATTAAAATAAAAATTAATTAAATATTAATTAAATATTATTTATAATTAGTGCAAGATCTTAAAATTTTTTTATTATTTATTCTATACTTTATTATTAACTAGACTGCAGTGGCCTGTACAATAATAAATACTAGATATTTATTATATAAAATAATAAATAAATTATCTATATAGTAAAATTAAATACCTACTATATTTATTTTATCTAGAAAAGTTAAGAAAGCACTAGAAGACTCTAGAATACTAGACAAGGTTATATAAGTTTAACTAGATATTAAGATTTATTAAAAAAAAGAAGCATATTTCTATATCCTACCTGACTAACTGGGCTATGACCTGATATTAGAGATGCCATGAATTAACTATAATAATAATAGGCTGGAAAAAAAAATAAAAAAAAATAAAATATTTATTATATTCTTAGCAGATATTAACAAGGCCTTAATTAAAAAAAAAACTAACTATCTTTATACAAGCCTGCCAGAATACTATAAGAAATTTAAAGATTTTTTCAAGCCTGAGAAAGCTAGAGAGCTTTTTTTTTACTGTAAAAAAGAGATTAATTATAAGATAAAGCTTGTATAATAAAAAAAAAAATTCTAAAATTTTCTAAAGGCCTTTTTATTTTATATTCAGGGAAAAACTAGTAATATTAAAAAAAAACTTATTAATTTATTATAAAAAAGATTTATTTATATAAGCTACTCTCCTGCAGCAGTACCTGTCCTGTTTATATAAAAATCTAGTAATAAACTTTATTTTTATATTAATTATTAAGCATTAAATATTATTATAAAAAAGAATTAATATTTTTTTTATTAATTAATAAAACCCTGAACTAGATTAGACAAGCTAAATAGTTTATTAAACTAGATATAACTACTATATTTCACAAGTTAAAGATTATAAAAGATTAAAAGTAAATAACAGCTTTCTATACAAGATATAGACTATATAAGTAAATAAATATATTATTTAATCTAGTTAATACTTTTTTTATTTTTTAGAAATATATTAATTAAATACTAAAAAACTATTTTACTTAATTTTGCTTAGTTTATATTAATAATATTTTAATTTATTTAAATAATATACTAAAGGAACACAGGGCATATATATAAAAAATATTTAAGAAATTAAAAAAAGCTAGACTGTACTTGGATCTTAAGAAGTATAAATTTAAAATTAAAAAAACTTATTACTTAGGATTTATTGTACATGCTAGAAAAAAAATCTAAATAGATCTAGAGAAAATATATACAATAAAAAAGTAAGAAATTTTTAAATTTATTAAAAGTATATAAAAATTTATTTTTAATTTTTCAGGACTTGTATAGCTCTTGATTAAATTAATAAAAAAAAGCCTGTTTAAATAAACAAGGAAATGTTAGGAGAGTTTTAATACTTTTAAAAGCTAATTTATTATAGTATTTATTTTAGCTACTTTTAATCCTGATTATATAATAGTTATTAAAATAGATTTTTTTAAATATAATACTGGGAGAGTTTTTTTATAACTAGATAAAAAAATTATAATTATATACTTATTTCTCTAAATAAAACTTACTTGCTAAATATGACTATAAAATCTATAATAAAAAATTACTAGATATTATATAATGTCTAGAAGCTTGAGATGCTAAATTATAATTTATTAAAAATTTTATTTTAATTATTAATTATAAAAACCTGGAATATTTTTTTTATCCAGGAAGCTTACTGAAAGGCAGATATAATGGTTATTATTTTTAAATTAATTTAACTTTAAGTTTCTATATTACAAAAAAAATAATATATAAGTAAATGCACTATCAAGAAAAAAACAAGATATACTAGATAATATAAACCTATAATTAAACTTATAAATAATCTATCTATTCTCTAGTAAATATTTTAAAAAAAATTTAATTTAAATATCTGCTTTAACTATACTGTATAAACTATTTTAAAAAAAATTAAAAAATATTAAAAAAAAAGACCTGTTATATCAAGAAATAATAATATACCTGAATAAAGTTATAGATAATTCTTTTTAAACCTGGGGTTAAAGATCTTAATTTTAGAATATATAATAGATAAATTTCTAAATATATAATTTAGAGAATAGAAGTAAATACTAGATAATAAATTCTATTATATAGATCTTATATAACAGGCCTATAACTCTTCTTTTACTAAATATCTAGAGAAAAAATAGATCTATATAATCTTGAGCTAATAATATTTCTAACTAAATATAATAAAGAATATTTAGTGCTTTATATAAAATTATAATATCTATAAAAAATCTAAAATCTAGAGAAATTAAAAAAAAAATATTAAAATCTCTATTTATTCTAGATTATCTATAACAGGATATAGTAATAGGCTTTATTATTTTATTTTTTAAAAGTAAAGGATATACAAGTCTACTTGTAATAATAAATAAAATAATTAAAAAAATTATTTTAAAAGAAATAAAATTAATTATAGCTAAAGATATAACTTAAATCTTTATACAAAGAATAGTTAGTTAATATAGGTTTTCAAGATTAATAGTGACTAACTAAGAAGCTTAGTTTACTAAAAATCTTTAGGTTATAATCTGGTATTATATAAAAATAAACTAGAGACTTTTAATTATTTTTTATTTATAAATAGATAGATTTACTAAGAGAATAAATAGTATAATAGAAATTTTTTTTATATATATTTAGACTATAACTAGAAAAATTAAAACTAGTTATTATTAATAGCAAAACTATTATTTAACTTTTATATACTTGATATTAGTGGAGTATTATTATTTTTTTTAGTTTATAGTTATAATTTTTTATTTCTAATTTTCTTAAATAAATTAATTTTAAATAAATCTTTTTTTATTCCAGTCTAACAAGAAAAAATTATTATATAAAAAATTATACAAGCTTTAGAGTAAGTTAAAATATTAATAGTCTATTTTTAACAAGAAATAAAATAACAAGCAAACAAGCTAAAAAGCCTTGTTTTAGTTTATAAAATAAAAAATAAAGTCTAGCTAAATCTCAAGAATATATATATAAATAGATAAAACAAGAAATTAAACTAGAAAAATATAAAATTTATAGTTATAAAAATTAAAAAATTTTATATTATATAACTTAATATGTTAAAAAAAATATATAATATTTTTTATATAAATTTTTTATACCTGGTATTAATTAATTTTTTTATAGTAAATAAATAATTTATAATCTTTAACTATACTAGTAAATAATTAAGAAAAGTATAAAATAGACTAGATCCTGGATAAATAATATACAAGATAGAAGAGAGAATTTAAGCACTAGTATTTAGTAAAGTAGAATAACTATATACTATTAATATAAGAACCTGCTAGTATAATAATAGATATATTAATATTAGACTAGTAAATAGCTTATATAAAACCTATTATTACTTAATAAAAATAATATATAACTGTATTTAAATCTCCTGTTATAGTACTATAACTACTATTTATATAGGCCAAGACTGAAATAAAAAAAAATCTTAATTTTAATTAAAATATTAAAAAAAAAGAAAAAAAAATAAAAAATCAGGATTAATTATTTAATTATATAATTTTCTAGCTAATTCCTTAATTTCTTAATAATATTAACAGGGAGAGACATCAATCTAACAGGAGTAAATTTAATTTTATTATAAGAGATATATAAATATCTTGCTATATAATTTTTTTATTTATATCTAGTATAAGTTTTATTTTAATATCCAGATATATATATAATATTCTTAAATATTATACCAGTATTATATTTACATGAATATTTTATTTTAATATTATAAAAAGTAATAAAAATAATATTAGTATAAAAAAATAATCTATATAAACCTGATTAGTTAATATATAGTTATAAAAAAAATTTAAAGAGAGATCTACCTGCTACATGAATAATAATTTCTCTTGTATAATAAATTTATAGAATAGAAAGTGCTATACAGTTTATTAATTATTAATATAATAAAGCTGTTTCAGGGCTTTATTTCTTTTAATAGTTAGATATATAATAATATATTTAAGACTATTCTGCTTAAATACTTGCATAAATTGTATAAACTTGTTTATATACTTTTTAATAAAAGCAATCTTAGCAGGGTTATACTAAGTTTAAATAAAAATATTTTTAATATTAAAAATATTCTTGTCATCAGCCATTAGCAGGGAGATAAAAAAAAATATAAGAAATTTATATAAAAAAAAAACTAGATTATAAAATAAAAAAAAGTTTTAATTTAATTTACTCTCCTGAAAAAGGGAAATTAGCCTTTTATTTATATTTAGGGGTATCTATACCAAGATATTATACCTGCTAGTCTTAAATTAAGAGAGATGCATGTGGTTTAATTAGGAATTTTAAAAAATAAAAATAATAGCTATTTTCTATATATAAGATATTCTGAAAAAGATAGAAAAAAAATAATATTATAGTTTTATTTCTATATATAAACCTGGAACTATATCTTGGCAGAATTCTTGATAAATAAAGCAATATTCTAGGTAATAAGAACCATATGTAAAACTCTAAAACTACTTTCTTTATTCTACTATCTTTCAGCAATTCCTTTATGTATGCATAACATGAATAAACCAGTTTAGTTTATATTATCTCATAACATAAAAAATAAAAAAATATATAAAAATATTTATTGTTATTTATATTGAATATTAGATTATTATTTAATTATATCTTTACTAGATTAATTTATTTAAACTATAATTATAGCTATTATTTATAGGTAATAGATAGTCTTACTTTATCAAGAGCTATTATCTAAAAATATTTATATTAAAATATAAAAGAGTTTTAAAAATATAAAAAATATATAATAAATTAAAATTTATTAAAATTAAATATAATTATATATAACTTTAGAAGAGAGTTAAAATTATTTTAATACTAAACTAGCTATAGAGCTCACAGAGATCCTAGGGTTAGGAAAGCTAGTCAGGAGACCAATTCCATAACAGAAAGAACTAATAGATTTTATTTAAAAATAAAGTACTTAAGAATTAAAACCAAATAAATATAATATCTATTATTAATATAAAGAATAATACTAAACTTACTAGTAAAATAACTACTATTTCTATAAATAAAAATAAAGAACTAATTAACTTTAAGAAAATTAACTAGCTTGATAATGCTGTTAATTATTTATTTAATTAAATTAATTAAATATAAAAATTTAAAAAATTAAAATTGATAAAATTAAAAAGTTTAAAAATAAATATTTAATTTTAATAAACATGTATATCTGCATTAATAATTTTAAAAATATAAATAAAATAAATAAAAAAATTAATAAAATCTTTAATAGTTATAAAAATTTAAAAAAAAATAAATTATTAAAGTCTTTGAAGATCCTGATACTAAAAAAATTACTAAAAAATAAATATATATTCTATATTAAAAATATAAGATAAATATTAAAAAACTTATATTAAAAATTTACTAAATTATATTAAATCTTAATTAAAAAAATAACATTTTAAATTTTTAATATTATTAAATTTTTAAATCTAAAATGAAGAATATAATAATATACATGTTTAAAAAAATCTAAAATTCAAGATAAAATAATTAATATTATATCTAGAATTAAAAACTATTTTATTAAATAATATTATAAAAAATAATAATAAAACTAGATTAAAAAGAAATAAGAAAATAAATAATACTAAAAAAGCTAAAATAAAGATATTACAATATAATTAAATATTATTATTAGCTAGAGTTAGAATTAAAGTAATAATAAATTTAATAAAAAATATTATAAATATAAAAAGCCAGGATATATTATAAGATATTATGAATTAAAATTAAATAATTCTAAACTAGCTATCTAGAATTTATATATTTATATTATTTTTTAATAATTACTATTATAGAAAAAGCACTTTGAACAAGAATATAATAAACTAAAGAATAAAAAATAATTTAAAAATAAATCTAATAAAATAATAAATAAAATTAAAAAAATCACTAATAAATAATATAGTTAAAATAATTAAAAAAATTATAATAATAGAAATAGATGGTTAAAACTATTAAATTAAAAGTTAAATTAGATTTCAAAGTATTACTTAATATCAGCAGTGTGTATATAAATAATAATAATATAATTAAATATTGCTATTCACATGAGTCAACCTGTATTAGGGTTCTGCCCGTATTCACCATTTAGTGATATCTGTATTCATTAGTAGAATAGATAGTTTTCTAGGAATTAAGAAAAGAGATACATATTTTAAAAAAAGGCACTGTTAAATAATAGTATATCTTAATTTTGTTTCTAGAGATCTCTAGAAATAGTTATTAAAGTTAAAAATATTTTTCTAGAAAATAACTAGATTTTAGTTATTTACTAGAAATCTTTATTTTTATTATTTTTTTAAATTATATAAATTTTCAGACTATATAATATAATAAGATTTTTAAAATTCTAGATAACTATATAGTATACAAGCTTTATATATTTAATTTTATTAAATAATTTATATACTTTTTAAATATAGATTATAAAATTTTAAAGAGTCTATGTTATAAAACTGTTTGTTACCCTTTTCCAGCACTTGCTGTTTTGCTTGTACTTGTTACAACCTATAAGCCATACCCACCAACTGCGCCACTACCTGTGCTGCATACAGTGGCCTGGCCACTGCATAATGACTAAGCAAGGACTATCTAGCCATGTAGCCTCATGCAGAGTCTTTACTAGCTTATAAAAATATAAATTTATTATATTTTAATAATTAGTTCTATACTAGAGATAATTATATTTATTTTTTACATTTTTATATATTATATTTTTTTATAATCTTTATAATATTAATTACTTTATTTATATAAAAAACTTAATATATAGAACTAAAAAAATAAGAAAAATTAATAAATAATTATTTAAGTTATAAAATATAATTAAAAAATTAAATATAATTAAAAAATTAAATATAATTAAAAAATTAAATATAATTAAAAAATTAAATATAATTAAAATAATAAAAGAGCAAGATCTATATAAAATAAATAATTAATTAAAATAAAGACTATTAAAGTATCTAATAATATAATAGAAAATAATATAAAAATATAAAATATATATATAAAAATAAAAAATATTAATAGAAAAAATATAATAATAAAAATATTAAAGTATTTATATTTTTATAGAATATCTAGAAGACTATTATAATTAATTATTTTTTATTAAAATTAATAAATAATAAATTACAGATCTCTATATAAAGATATTTGAGAGTGTATAAAAAAGTTTTTGAATATTAGTATATAGTATTAAGAAAATATATAAATTATATAAATATAATTAAAATAAATATAGAATAATATTAAAAAAATATATATATATTTAAATATAATTAAAAATTATACTAGCTATAAATAAAAATATAGCCTAGTTAAATATATAAATATTAAATACTATGGTTATAGAAAAAAAACTATTTTAAATAAAATTATAGAAAATAACTATAAAAAGATAAAGCTATTAATTTAAAAGACTAAATCAAAGTAAAATCTGTAAAAAAAATAAAATATTAAAAATTTTAATATTATATATAGTTATTATACTAGAAATTATATAAATAAACTAGTATAAAAAGTAATAATCTTTAATATTAAGATTAAAGAAAACTAATCCCTGTAAATAGCCAGGATACTACTAGATTTAGATATAAAAGTTAGTTTTATAGATTAAATCTAAATAAAAAACTTTCTAGAGTAAAGTAACATGTAGTCTAAATAAATAAAAATTATAAATAATTGTTAAATTATATTATATAATTTTTACTAGTTAAATATATAGATATAAAATATTAAAAGATATTATAAATATATAAACTAGAAATTTAAAATGATTAATATTTAGGAATATAATATAATTCTAGGCTAGCTATAACTAGAAATTATAAATTTTATAATAAATTAAATTAATAAGACCTGAGAATATTATAGTAAAAAAATTAATTGTTAATTATTTTATAAACATGCTAGAATACATGAAAAAAATAAAAATTAAAAATTAAATATATTTAATATTTCAAAATATTATAAATAAATAAATAATATACCTTACAGGACTACATGATAACTATTTTATTAAATATAATAAGAAATAAAATTATATTAAAAAAATATTATAAATCAGGAATCTTTAAAAAAAATTAATTTATAAAAAAAATGAAAAAATCTTATATAATTAATCTAGAACCTATTTATGGTAGCCCTAAAAAAGTTATAATTTATAAATAAAAAGGCTATAAAATACAGGCTATTAGAGATATATAAAAAGTATAAAAATATTTTTTTAAGGTAGAAATCTTTAGAAAAAGATAATATATTAAAAAAACTAGAAAATACTATATAATTAACCTGAAATTTATTTATAGTAGCCTTAAAAAAACTATAATCTATAAATTAAAAAACTATAAAATACAGGCTACTAGAGAGATATAAAAAATATAAAAATATATTAGGTTTTTATAGAGATTATAATTATATAATAAAAATTATAAAAAATAAAATATTTTTATATAAATCTATTTATTTACTATTAATCATTAAACTGGAGGTGCTTGATATCTATATTAAAAATAATAAATTAAAATTTTAAAAAGTTTAGTAGGGGCTCTAGTTTTATTTATATTCAAGAAAAAAAAAGATTATAACTATACATTAACTACAGGGGGCTTAATATAATAATTTTATAAAATAATTACTTTTTATTACTAATATTAAAAATAATTAATAAATTTAGTAATATAAAGATATACATGCACCTAGATTTTTATAATATATATTATAAAATATATATAAAAAGATAATAAATAAAAAACTATATTTAGAATATAATATAAACATTTTAAGTTTTAAGTTATATTTTTTAAATTTATTAATATATTAATAGTAGTTTAAATATATATTAATAAAATATTTATAAATCTAGAAAAGCTATAGAAATTCTAATTTTATATAAAATTAAATAAACATACCTTTTATATAGATTATATAAATTATCTAGAATTTATTATTAAAATTGAAAATATAGAGATAAAGCTAAATTATATTACTATAATTATAGAATAGCCTGAATCTATAATAATTAAAAAAATTCAGGAATTTCTAGAATTTATTAATTTTTATTATAGATTTAAAGAGATATAGCTATATTATACTATTTTTAAATAAATTTATCTATAAAAATAATAAATTATTTATAATCATTCAAAAAAAAGAGGAATATTTTTAATTAGCTTAAAAGAATTTATAAAGAGCTCTATACTATGCTATTTTAATTTATAAAAGCTAATAAAAATAAAAATAAATAGCTCAGGATTTACTATAATAGATATTGTATTTTAATAAAATAGTAATAAAAACTAGTATTTAATTATATTCTAGTCCTATAAATTCATAGATATAAAAATAAGATATAATATAAAAAATATTTAAATACTAGTTATTATAAAATATTTTTATTAATAAAAACACTATCTAAAAAAATTAATTTTTAATAATAGTATTTATAGATTACAGTAACTTGTAAATATTTTTATTTATAAAAAAATTAAATAAAAATTATATATACTAAATAAAAAGACTAGTGGTATTTAATATCAAGATTAAATATAGATTAGAGAAAACCAATCCTGTAAATATATCTAGCTAAAGAGCTGGTTATTATCTTGAGAATAAAAAAAATATAAAAATCTAGAGTAAATTCTAAAACCAACTAGATAATTTTTCTAGTAAAATAATAATAAAAAAAATAAAACTAGAAATAATAATAGCTATAGATTCCTTATATCTAAAGAATATAAAACCTGTAATTTTTAATTTAATTAAGATTATTTAAGAATATAATAAAAAAAGCAAGAAAATATTTTATAAAATAAAAAATAAAGATGAAAAATATAAATAATAATTAATATAAAGTAAAAATTTTTAATATATAAATAAGGCCTATATATTAAAATTAGCTATAGTAGAAAAAAATTATAAAAATAAATTATAATAATCTATAAGAAAAATATTAATATATTAAATAAATTAAATAAATTAAATAAATTAAATAAATTATATAAATTATATAAATTAAATAAATTATATAAATTAAATAAATTAAATAAATTATATAAATTATATAAATTAAATAAATTATATAAATTATATAAATTATATAAATTATATAAATTATATAAATTATATAAATTATTTATAGTAAATATTATTAACTAAATATATAGAAAAATATTAAAAAATATATTAAAAATATACTAAAAAAGATATTAAAAAATATAATATCTATCAAGATATTATAGTATATAGATATAAGCTCTATAAGTGTGTAAAATTACATCTTATATTTAAGGGACCTGCAGACTAAATAGATATAGATTTTATTATAAAATTCTTATTTATAAAATATTTAAATAATTAAATATATAATATAATTCTAGTAGTAATTAATCTATTTATAAAATATATCTAGTATATATTATATTTTAAAGAGATAAATATAAAGAAATTAGTAAAACTATTTATAAATAGGATATTCATGCATGTAAGAATTTTGTAAAATATAACTAGTTATAAATAAAGAAAGTATATTTACTAGTAACTATTAATTAATACTTTACTATAGCCTCGGCATAAAGAGAAAATTATTAATTATTTTTTATATATAAATAGATAAATAAAGAAAATAGTAAAATTAAATACTAGAATACTATCTATAAGTATATATAAACTAGATATAAGATAACTGACCTGTATAATTATTAATAATATAATTTATATATAATATATTAATATAAAGTATTATAAAAAAATATTTATAAAATTTAAATTAAACATGTAAATTAATATATTTATTATAAAAAATAAAAAATTATAGAATATAGCTGCAAGAGCTAAAAAAAATTATAAAATTATAAAAATATTATTATAGCTACTTTTTAAAGCAAAAAATAGTATAAAAAAATAATATAATAAAAGCTATATTAATAAAATATATAGAATTAAGAAATATATAATACTATAAATAAAACTTTTTTAAACTACTAGATTAAACTATAAATTATTAAAATAATAAATAAATTTTTTTAAAATTATTAATACATAAAGCAGGTAATTATATAGATTATATTTATTGTTAGATATAAAATATATTTATAATATTTTTTATATGTTCTTGCTTACATTATATTATAAAACTTTTATAAAAACTTTGCTATCAGAACTAATTCTAGTAAAAAGAATATTAAATTAAAAAATTTTAAAAATAGCCTGTAATATTATATAAAATAACTAATATAACTAGAACAATATAATATATAAAAACTTGCAGAGCATGTAAAAATATAGAAATATTTAATATTTTTATTAAAAATAAAAATAAATATTATAAATAGTAAGCATAGCAGTTATAAACTATAAAAAAACTACAAAAAGAAAGTAATATCTAGAAAAAATAAAAATTATTTACTTTCAAGAGCTATATAACAAAAAAAAATTACCTGTATTACATCTAGCATAAAAATTAATAATAAAATTAAACTTAATTTTAATAATAAAGATAGTTATGTCAGATAAGGTCTATCAGTCCTTCCTAGGATTGGAGATCTTAGGGTATTTAGTGATCAAAAAAAAGAGTATAAATGCATGAAAGTAATCTGAAAGATAGACTAGTTTATATTCTGAAAATAAAGCACAGTAGAACTAATTAAGGTCTAGTAATAACTATATTTATATACTTGTATTTTATCATAGCTATTATAGTCAGGGACTATATTTCTATATTTTTTTATTATAGTTATTATAGCCCTGAGCTCTGCTAGCTATATTAATATCTCTTGATATTATATTAATATAGCTGTATTACTATACTTTAGCTAGAATATTTTATATCTATAATTATATTGCGCTAACTGTAGCATAGCTAATTTATTAGCTAATAGCTATCAGATTCTCTAATAATCTTTTTTCTTTATATTCTTTATTTTTAAAAAAATAAATATCATGCTATTTCCTGGCATGTGTAGAGATAATTATCTTTTTTTATTATTTCTAGCAAGTTATGCACTAACCTATTATAATATTAAAGGCTAGTATTAACAAAAATTAATTAAATCAGCATTTAAAAAATAATAATTTTATTATAATTATTTCTTGCATTTAGTACAGTTATTTAAATAAATTATATATCAAAATTAATAGCTCCAGTTAATATAGTAAATGTGTTTGATTGGGTTATAAATATATTAAGAGTTAATAGTTATTTTTGGATAGCAAGTGGCATTATTTAGTTAATATTTAAAATAAAATTTATAATTAAAAATAGAAAGCTTGTGTGATAATAGCAGAGACTATAGTAAAATTAGATTATCTTTAAAAGCAGAATAATTTATTATAGAAGTATGCTGGCAATTTTATTATTTATAATATAAAAAAAATCAAGAATCTAGAAAAGCTAGAAGAAGAGAAGTAAAAATAAAAAAAAAAAAACAAGAAAAAAAAAATAAACATGGAGTATTTAGCTATATTATTATTCTCTAATTTTTCTACTGGCCAGGTTACTGCAGCCTTTTCTTTGCCTGATCTTGATTTTTTAATTTTTAATTTTTTATTTTTTAATTAATTTATTACTAGTATTCTAGTATCTTTTTATAATAGTTAAGATTTTAAATAGATTCCCATGTATTGTTTTCTGGTGAGTATTTTATTTATTTAATAAGATAATAAATCTATCTTTTTTTTAACTTGTAATCTAGAATTTTTTTAATTTTATATTTATTTTCACTATTAATTACTTTATTATTAGCATTTTCTTTATTTAGTATTAGTTCAAGTAATAAAATATAAAATATTAGTAAACTTGCATGTTTTTTAATAATTTTAAGCAGTAGTTATTATTAACAAGTTTTTTATTAATTTTAAATGATCTATATTTCAAGGTGTTTAATTTATTGCTTGGTTTTCTACTTTAGATATTAAAATTTTTATTATTTTTAATTTTTTGTAGAAGATAGACTCTATTTTTTTTTTAAGAAGTGGCATGTTCTCATGCTTTTTATTATAGTAAAATTTTATTTTTTTTTTTACTTATTTGATATCTTTGGTAATTGTCTGGTGTAAAACTTAGAGATATGCTATTTATATTAAAGTATTATTAAATTATTCTTTTACTAGAAAAATCCTTTAATTTATTTTTAGTTATTATTCTAGGTTTATATAATAAAATGCAATACCTGTTATTATATTTTTTATATTATTTATTATATATTATACTATTAGTAGTAATTCAATCTAATTATCTTGGTTCCAATCAAGGTAATGTTATAGATATTATTTAATTATCTGAATTATTTTTTTTTATCTATTTATTAATTTATTAATAATTAATAGTAAATAGTTTTTATATAACTCTACATGCCTCCATGATTGTTTTCTAAAATTATAATGTGAATAGCTTGTTTTAGTTAAATATAATTATTTTTAATAGTCCTGTCCAGGTGAATATTTCTTATAGTATTAAAAGTGCTAGTTATAATATATTAATATTCTTGGATACTGGTCAGATAATTATGTACTTAATTAATTTATTAATAGTTACTAGTGTTTTAGTGTATATGATTCCTGTTACTAGGTTTTTTAATAGTAGTAATTCTTGAATAAAATCTGCTATAATACTTTCTTATAATATTCCTGATATTTTATTTATACACATTTTTCTATATAGTTAATATTATAATAATTTATTTTAATTATAGTTTTTATATTTAGCAATATAATTGGTAACTTGTTCATATATTCTTGGGAAGAAGTATATTTTTTGAATTTTTTTAATTATTTATTTAATTTTTTAGTATCCTTTTATTAGTAAATTATAATATTATTAAATTATTTCTATTATCATGCTTTAAGATATTATAATTAATTTATTTTATAGAAATATTTTATCTTGTTTTTCTTGGTGTCCTGCATAGAATCTCTAGTTTTATAATTTTTTATTTTTTTATTATTTTTTTCTTATTTTTTCAGTAAATTTATAATTACTAATAATGATTACTGTTGCAAGTTATATATCTTGATTAAATTATAAAATATTTTTATTTTTTTTTAATATATTTGTTTCAGAATTTTTAATATCTATTATATAATTAGATTTTCAGCTGAGCACATCTGTAGCAATGTTTTTTTTTATTAATATATTTAATTCTAAATTTAAACTTTAATAATTCTTGAGCTTATTTAATTTATTATCCCTTGAGTTTTTTGGTTGTTATAAAATATGTTAGATTTTTATAATTTATTTAAATAATAACTTTATATTTAGCTTCTTGAAGATAATATCTCTATTTTCTAAATTTTTTAATAATTACAAGTGTTTTTTAATCATGCATGTTATAGTTCTATTCTGCTTGCTTTATTTTTCTTGAGTAAAAAATAATAATTTTTTATTTTTTATTTTTTTTAATTTATTCAAGAACTAATCCAATTATTTTTTTAGATATATTAGTCTTTATTAAACTTTGTAGCTCAGGGTTAAAAATATTAATAATTAATTTCTTTGTTACTAGTTTTTTAATTTTATTAAAGGCTTGATCTTGTTTATTATTCTATATAAAAAATTTATTTTTTTGTAGTAGTTTAGTTATCAGGATTATAGTTTAAAAGTAATTTATAAAAAATCTTTAGATATATCCTGTAAGTCTTAGAAATTCTTGTATTTCTTTTAATTCTATTAGTGTTAGTTATTTAAATATTTTAGTAACTTTTTCCTTGAGAATTTTTAGTCCTTTTATTATAAATATTATTTCTAAGTACTTAATTTTAGTTATATTAAATTTATATTTTTTAATATTTAGGCTTAGCTTTGCTTTTATAAATTTATTTATAACTTTTTTAACATGTGTTTTATGTTCTATTTTTGTTTTTAAGAATATAATAATATTATTAAAGTAAATAATAATAAAATTATTTAAATATTTTTTTAATATATATATCATGTATCATGTAAATTTAACAGGTAGTTATTTTAGTTCTATAAATATTATAACTTATTTATATAGCCCCATGTTAGTTAAAAATCCTGTTTTTTTAATATTTTCTTTAGCTATAAAAAAATTAAAATATCCCTATTTAAGGTCAAAGATTATTAGGATCTTTGTGCCAAGTAATAAATCTTATTTTTATTTTATATATAATGCCTTGTTTGCATTATTAATAATTATTTTATTAATTACTTGATAGTTAATAATTATTTTTATTTTACTATTTTTTTTAATATAAATATTAAATAGTGTAAGATTTATTCTTGTTTTTTTTAGATAAATCTTACTTGCTTGAATTCCTGAATAAATTTTTTTTTTAATTATAACTTATTTTATAATTTCTATTTTTGTTTAACTTGTAGTAGCTTGTTTTTATTTATTAGTAATATTTATGCTTGATATTTATCAGGATATTTTAATAGTTAATAATAGGGTTTTATAAATAGTTCTAGAAATTCATGATATTTTTCTGGTAGTTACTATAGAATTTTTATAAGTTTTTTTTATAGGCTTCTTTTAATTTTATTTGTTTAATTAAGTTATCTGTTTTTTCTGTTAACTTGCTAATCTATTTAATTCTGATATTTATTAATATTATATTTTTTTTATTAATTTATTCCAGGTTCTGATTTTCTTGTCATGTAATTAGAAATTTTTTTTATATTCTAGTTTTTTCAGTTATTTAATTAATTCTTGGATTATGTTGTTCTAGCTAATTTATTTTAATAACTATATTATATAGCTGCTTTTGTACTAGTATAATTTTAAATTTAATTTATTTAGTGTGTTATCCTAATATAACAAGAGTTACTTTCATGTATATTTCTAGTCCTTGATATATAAGTTTATTATTAAATCTAAAAATTTTTTTAATCTTTTTAATTAATTTATTAATAATTTTATATCTTTCTATATAACTATTTTCCATGAACTTATTTAAGGCTCTTGAGTTTAATAAAATTCATGTATTATGTTTATTAATCTGGGCAATAATAATAATTAATATTTTGCTATTATTAGTAATATATAATTATATTTTGCTTTAGTAAATATGATAGTATTCTTGAATTTTTCTGAAATATTTTTTTTATTTATATTATTAAATTTAGTTTTTTTAATATAATATACAATTGGTTACTTTGCAGTTTTTTTTTAATATTATACTGTGATAGAGATGTTCTATCTGTGTTTTAATATAATTATATTCTGTTTTATCAAGAAAATAATTATAATTTGGATATTATAAAACATTTGGAGCTTGTAAATATTAAAAAAGTATTTTTTCTTTTTTAGATGTATTTAGCATTTATCATTATAGCATAGGCTCTAGTTAATTGTTTGGTGATTATTTTCTTCTAGTACTGGATAGTAATAATATAAGCACTTTCTAGTGTATTTAATTTATTCACTGTAAAATTATATTTCTTATAATATTAATATTCTTTGATATTTTTTAGCTAAATAAATATTAATTTTTTCATGTTCCAGGCATTTGTGGAATATCTATTTTTAGTATTTCTTGTATTTTATAATATATATTTGCCATGTTTATTCTGATTTTTTCTAACAGGCTATAAAAGCTGGCATGCAGGTGCAGGATTTATTTTTTTTTTATAATTTAATTTTATAATTTTTTTTTATTTAGATTTTATAATTTAAGTATTAATCTATTGCCATTTTTTTAGTATTTTAAAATATTAGTTGATACTGTGCTTCTTTAACTAGATTAGAGATCTTATTATATGTTCTGTCGTGATCTTCCTGTTTAATAGGATTTTTATTTTTTAATAACTATTTATTATTTTTAATTAATTTTAATCTCTCTGTCCAGTCCATAGAATGTTTTTTATATTTAATTAATCTAAGTTTTTTATTAAATAATTCTTAAAATATTTTATCACTATTATTTGGGTCATGTGCTTACAGAGTGAGATCTAATATATTTTTAGTATTTTTAATATTCTTATTTCAATTTTCTATACTGCTAATTGTTTTATCTTTATCTGTATAATTATTAATAGTATTTTTAGGTGTCTGTTCCTATTATATAAGTTAGTTAGTGTAATTTTTATTTTTATTTACTGCCTTATCAGGGTTATTCCTGGGTTATTTTTTATTCTTTAGTTTATTATATACTTGTTTAAGTGCTTTCTTTATAATAGTGATTATTAAAAAAATAGTGTAAATATATAAATTCTGGGTGGTCAGTCTGGAATTATTCAGCTTTAATTAATAGTGTTTTATAATATGTCCTGGTTTTCTATACTTGTAATATTTTTTATTAAACTTTTTTTTTTATTATTATTATTGCTCTGGTTTTGACTCTGGCTAATAGTAATATTTAGTTATATTTTAATATCTCTATCTCAGTCTTTTTTCCCGTGTTGTTTACCTTGAAATCCCTGTTAATATTTATCTTTGTACTATTTTTTAGTTTGCCTGGTTTTAATTTATAAAGCCATTAAGATTATTTTATTAAATATATCTAGATTATTATTAATTAATGTTATTATATCTTTAGTCTTGCTTTAAAGTTCTTTATAAAATCTTTTTATTAGTGTAGGGTTATCTCATGATAGATTAAAAATAATTTAATAAAATTTTGTGATATATTTGTTAATAATTATTTTTTTTAATAAAAAATATAAATTTATTATCTCATGATTTTTTTCAGGTTTTAGTTTTTAAAAATATTAATAATTTATTTTTTAAACTTTTTATAATTGCTCAAGATTTTCTTGATAAAAGATTTTTAATTTTTTTTTTATTTTTCTGGTAATTATGCATGTATAGTTTAAATTAGCTAAAAGTAGATTTTTCAAGATAGGTTACAGTAAACATGATTTTATTATATAAGTTAATTTAGTTCAAGTTATTAATTTTAATATATATATTTATTAAAGTTAGATATTTTTTAAGGGTGGATCACTTATTATTAAATATTACTGCTTTATTTGCTTTGATTTCTTTAAATATTTAAAGGGTAGTGACTTGTGCTTTTATAGTGATTCTAGCTTTAAGAAGTTTTTTAATAAGATAACTGAGTTAAATAATTCTCTTGGAATTAGTTATTTCTTGTTTTTTACTTGTAGAGACAGTAATTGCTTTAGCAGAAGGTTTAGTATTATTTTCCATGCTAATAATAGATGTTGCTTTTTTCTTTAATCTTTGGGTGCTTTATTATTAGATAAGGTCTATTAGTTCTTTCTAGAATTAAAGATCTTAGAATATTTAGTGATTAAAAAGAAGAGTATAAATACATGAAAGTAATCTAAAAGATAGACTAGTTTGTATTCTAAAGATAAAATATAGTAGAACTAACTAAGATCTGGTAATAACTATGTTTATATACTTGTGTTTTATTATAGTTATTATAGTCAGGGATTATATTTCTATATTTCTTTATTATAGTTATTATAGCCCTGAGCTCTGCTGGCTATGCTGGTATCTCTTGATATTATATTAATACAGCTATATTACTATGCTTTGGCTGGAACATCTTGTATCTGTAGTTATATTGCGCTAACTATGGCGTAGCTAATTCATTGGCTGATAGCTGCTGGATTCTCTGACAAGTTAGTACCTATAACACTATTAGTCTAGAATAATAATATACTAAAAAAATAAATAAATAAAAGTATACTCTAGATAATAAAAAATAATTAATATAGTCTTGAAAGATAGAATAATTATTAATTTATTATAAAAAATAATAATAATTATTAGTATTATAAGTTTAATTATATTAATAATAAAATTAATAATAAAAATAAAAAAATAACGGGGATAAATAGCAGCATAAAAGCCATGTATTATAGTAAATAGTTAAAAAGAAAAACAGGAATTATAGCAGGGATCATAATAAAACTAGTATTAATAATTATATTAATTATAATTATTACTCATACAGTTAAAGCTTATAAACTTTTAAAAATTTAATAATTAATATAGAAATATTTATAGATTTATAGGCTTTAATTATATAAGATAGTTATAATAGTAATAATAATAATAATTACTAGTATTTATTTAAAAATAAATATATATAGATTTTATAGATTAAAAAAATAAAGATAGGTATTAAAAATAATAAATACAGAAATTTGTTTTATAATAAAAAAAATAATAATAGATATAATAATCTAAAAAAAAGGTGTAGTTTTATTAGTTATATTACTAACTAAAAAATATAATAATAATTTAATAAGCCCTGATAGTGCATGAATGATAAAAAATAGATATTTTTAGAAAAATCTAGTAAATAATAATAATATAGTTAATTAATAATTTAAAATCTTAAAAAACAGACATGAACATATATAGCTATAATAAATAAAAAAAATAGAACATTATAGAGTAAAAAAAGTACTAGTAAAGATATATATAGAGTATAATAAAAAAATAAAAATAAAATAAAAATAAAATAAAATAAAAATAAAATAAAAATAAAATAAAAATAAAATAAAAATAAAATAAAAATAAAATAAAAATAAAATAAAAATAAAATAAAAATAAAATAAAAATAAAATAAAAATAAAATAAAAATA
>JAPDER010000084.1:0-100476 GCA_027569225.1 Aspergillus panamensis | reverse complement strand
TTTTTATACCATTCTCCTTGGCGATCACGTGACACTGGATTCTGCCTTATTCGTCCGGTTGGTTGTGGGGCTTTCGTGGTGATGCCTAGTGTTGGCGCTAAACCTTCATCGTTGGGTTTCCGTAACATTATGCTAATAATAGATATTACTTTTTTTTTTAATTTTTAGGTGCTTTATTGTCAGATAAGGTTTATTAGTTCTTTTTAGAATTGGAGATCTTAAAATATTTAATAATTAAAGAAAAAAGTATAAATACATGAAAGTAATCTAAAAAATAAACTAGTTTATATTCTAAAAATAAAGCATGATAAAACTAACTAAAATCTAATAATAATTTATATTTATATACTTGTATTTTATTATAGCTATTATAATTAGAAATTATATTTCCATATTTTTTTATTATAGCTATTATAGCCCTAAGCTCTGTTAGCTATGCCAGTATTTCTTGGTATTATATTAATATAGCTATATTACTATACTTGACTGGAATATCTTATATCCATAGTTGTATTGTGCTAACTGCAGCATAGCTGATTCATTGGCTGATAGCTGCCTGATTCTCTGACAACTAGCTGTAGAGAACTTTGTATACTTATTAAAAACTTTTTTAAACTATAATTTATCAAGAGTATTATTAATTTATCTATTTTTATTTAAAGTAATTATCCAGGTGCCTGATAAATTTATATATTATATAGATTAATATTACTTGTTAGTAAAAATAACTAGAGAAAATAAAATTTAGCTAGTTATTTAAATAGTTTTAATAATAGTAATTCACTGGTAATTACCAGGTTGTAGAATCTTTGTATAACTTTCTACTTGAGATATAATAATCTATAAAAATTAGTAAATAGATCTAGAAATTCTAGATAAAGCCTTACCTTACAGGTTAAAGTTATTTCTATAGAAAATCTAGTTTTATTAAAATTATAAATATCTTGTTCTAAAATACTATATTTTATAATAGTATTTTAAACTAAAGCAAACCAGGCTTTAATTATCTTTGGATCTTTATATTTAGCATATTAATAGTTATATTTGCATGTATATTTGGCCTTTAAATTAAGTTGTCTCTTAATCTAGCAACTAATCTAGTTTTTTCTAATATAAACAGCTGATTTAACCTAGTTTTAAAATAAAATTAAAGCCATATCATGCACATGCTATATCTTATATAATAGGCTATATTTATCTATAAATAATATCTAATTTTTAAGCAAAAACTCTTTTTTAGAGGTGAGCTTTTAACTATTTAGTGTAGAATTAACACGTGTGGTGTGTCTATTAAAGCAATAGAAAAGGATCTGACATGGCACATTATATGCCTTTGCAGTGGCTTGGACTAATATAAATTAACTTTTTTAAATAGCTTTAAATACAAGTAATAATCTGCCTTTGCATTAAACCACTAAATTAGTTAAATTTATGGCCATTTTAATGTTTGAATTGCTTTATTTAATTTAGTGGTTGAATTCAGGCGCCCGCTCGGTGGTGGTGCCCGCTCGGTGGTTGATTACATTAGTTTGTTGGGCTTATTCAGCCCCCTTGGCTAGGAGAGCGACACTTGTTGTCTGACATTCATATCTTCCCACAATCATCAATTTTGCGTGCTCAATCACCTCCTTTCTCCTTTTTTTTTCATCCTTGCTCTTTACTATCATTGTTTGCTTGTCCTTATTACTATATTTTTCTCTATTGAGACTCTATTGTTGCTGCTTTGATCTCCACCCTCTCGTTCTCTCCCTCCACTGATTGGATTAGCCCCCCTCCGTTCCATTGGTTCCCCCCTCTGGTTGAACCCACCGGAACACCTCTTTTGCCTTTCGCTCGCCTAATAATAACCAGCTCACCGATCACCTTCAAAGTACTCCTTTCACAGCACATCCTTCCTCGAGGAACCGATACATACACTCTCTCCCAAACTGATGAGCCCGTATCTGCTACCCCGCCGTTGTCGGTCCGTTTAAACCATCCTTCACCACCCGGGCTACATTGTAGTCCTTCACCATGCGGTGGCGGCTGCCTGGTGCCCGGTCGACCCTCCCCGCCAGCGTCGCACTCCTTCTGATCCCGGTTCTTGTCGCTCCGCAGCAGCTTCACGAACATCATGACATTCCCTCCGCCGTGTCCGTATCTCTCCGTCCGACGGGGTACGTATCTCCGAGCGATTTCCCCTCCCCGTTGAGCGTGAAGTCCAACGATGCGAGCGCCCTAGCAACCATGGCTCTGGCGGGTTCCGGCCGCGCCGTTCGAGCCCCTCCTGCCCAGGCCAGCAGTGCCTCTGCTGGTCTGGCTCCGCAGCTGCACGCGCGGTCCTTGCAGGATTGGGAGGTTGAGGACTTTGTTCTCCTGGCGACCGTCGATGGTACTATTCACGCTCGCGACCGCAAGACGGGAGCTCCCCGCTGGGCCCTGGAGGTCCCGAGTAGCCCCATGGTCGAAAGCATATATCACCGAGCGAACCGTTCCGATTTTGATAGTACACAACCCGAAGATGATTTTATTTGGATCGTTGAGCCTAGCCAAGGCGGCAGTCTGTATATCTTCAGCCCAGGTCCACATGCTGGCCTCCAACAATTGGGGTTGACGGTCAAAGAACTGGTGGATGAGACTCCTTACTCCGGAACCGACCCTGCTGTCACCTACACCGCTCGAAAGGAGACAACCCTTTATACCGTCGATGCGCGTACTGGTACGATACTACGAGTGTTTAGTTCGAGAGGCCCTATTCCTTCGGGGCCGGAATGTAGGAAGGTCGATGATCTGGATTCAGACAATGATGGCTGCGAATCCCCTTCTGGGACGCTAGTGCTTGGGCGAGTTGAATATGCCGTGGCCATCCAAAACACTGAAACAGGCGACCCAATTTGCACTTTGAAATATTCTGAGTGGACTGCCAACAATCGTGATATAGATCTGCAGAGCCAGTACGTACGAACCATGGATCAGAGCCATATCTACAGCATGCATGATGGGGTTGTTCTTGGGTTTGACCACTCTCGCATGGAACGTCCGCGATACACACAGCGGTTCTCTTCGCCCGTGGTACGGGTCTTTGATGTTGCTCGCCCTGTCAGTGCCGGGTCTCCTGATGCACCAAAACCCCTTGTCCTTCTCTCTCAACCCTTGCAACCGCCAGATCCAGACTATGGTTCGCTCGATGACCGTGACGATCGGGTTTTTATTGATTATACAGACGGTGGTGGCTGGTACGCCATGTCTGAAGCGACCTATCCCCTAGTCACTGGACGAGCGAAGATGGCGCAGTGCTATGAGAAAGATTATTTTCGCCATGGGCAGCCACTTATGACCCTTACTGCAAACCAGCAGCGGGATGCCTTGGCTGGGGTGCATTCCCTTAACAATCCGCGAATCCCACGGCGCCACATTCCCAGTATATCCGGCCCACCCCCTTCAGAGCTCTCCAACGATACTCCTCGGGAGATCCTTCGCAGCCCATCGGAACTAGCTCTGCCGCCCGCTTTGCGTCACAGTACCATCATTCGGAAGAGTGTGGATAACGCTGCCGACATCGTCATACTGCTTATATTTGGTATTTTTGCGATCTTCGTATACTTCAACTCGCACAATCTCCGTGACCTTGCTAAACAGAAGCTTGATATCAAAAATATCATTTCAGCATATGGGCAAGGACCATTGTCCACTCCTTCAACACCTCTGGTCGATGCCAGCAATGTGAAGCGGGACCCAAGCATTATCCGCGCCCCTGTTAATAACGTGACAGTTGACATCAAAATAAACGATGAGCCCCAAAATGATGCAACTGCAACCCCGAAGCCTAATAAGAACCGCGATACTCTTGAACCTGATGCTACTCCCCGGGTTCGTATTCAGGAACCCCCACGAGATCCGGACGCCGATGACGATGTGGAGGAGTTTACCCTGCAAGACCCCGAAAAGCCGAAGAAAAAGGCCCGTCGCGGTCGCCGTGGAGGCAAGGCTCATAAACGCGGGAAAAAACCAACCGAGGACGAAACAAAGACAGAGCCAAATAGCGATGGAAGCCTTCAACCACCGCGTCCTGACCGTGGACATTCGTTGACCCGTACAGCATCGAGCGAGGTGTTCGAGGTCGACGGCGTCATACACATTGGTCGACTCAAAGTGTATTCGGATGTGGTGCTTGGACATGGAAGTCACGGAACTGTTGTATACCGAGGTTCATTTGACGGACGAGATGTGGCAGTCAAGCGTATGCTGGTCGAATTCTACGATATCGCATCTCACGAGGTTGGCTTGCTCCAAGAAAGTGATGATCACAATAACGTTATTCGCTACTACTGTCGAGAACAAGCCGCAGGGTTTTTCTATATTGCCCTCGAATTGTGCCCCGCTTCACTACAGGAAGTTGTGGAACGTCCACATGAATATCCGCAGCTTGTCCAAGGTGGCCTGGACATGCCTGATGTCTTGCGCCAGATTGTTGCAGGAGTGCGATATCTTCACTCCTTGAAAATCGTGCATCGGGATCTTAAACCTCAGAATATTCTGGCCGCAATGCCCAGAGGACGCCTTGGCTCTTCTAGGTCCCTTCGTCTTCTCATTTCAGATTTCGGCTTGTGTAAAAAACTGGAAGACAACCAAAGCTCATTTCGCGCCACAACAGCCCACGCAGCCGGTACTTCTGGGTGGCGAGCCCCTGAATTGCTGGTGGATGATGACAAGTGCTCAGTGATTCAGAACGCCGACTCCCAGTACACCGAGTCTTCTGAGCCTGCGGTCGTGGACCCACAAACCAACCGCCGCGCCACACGAGCTATCGATATCTTTTCACTGGGATGCGTGTTCTACTACGTTCTGACACGGGGGTCGCACCCGTTCGACAAAAATGGCAAGTTCATGCGTGAGGCAAACATTGTCAAAGGCAACTTCAATCTGGATGAGCTTCAACGGCTTGGTGACTACGCCTTCGAGGCTGACGACTTGATTCGGTCTATGTTATCTCTGGACCCGAAGAAACGGTGAGTTTTGCCTTCTTCGCTAATTTTTTTTATGATCTCATGCTAATTTCTCTCAGTCCTGATGCGAGCTCCGTTTTGACGCACCCATTCTTCTGGCCTGCATCTGATCGGCTGAGTTTCCTCTGTGATGTTTCGGACCATTTTGAATTTGAACCGCGAGATCCTCCGTCCGATGCCCTTCTATGTCTGGAGTCTGTCGCGTACCGCGTGATGGGCTCGGACATGGACTTCTTGAAGCTACTTCCCAAGGATTTCAAAGACAATCTTGGGAAGCAGCGCAAGTATACGGGCTCTAGGATGCTGGATCTGCTGCGAGCTCTGCGGAACAAGCGTAATCACTACAACGATATGCCGGAGCATCTCAAAGCACATATCGGTGGCTTGCCAGAGGGGTATCTCAATTTCTGGACAGTGAGATTCCCCAGCCTCTTGATGGCCTGCCACTGGGTGATCGTGGAGCTCCGGTTGACCCGGATTGACCGGTTCAAACGGTACTTCACACCCGTTGAATAGTTGATACCCATGTTCATATCTGTTCATATCATCTATTTCAGGCACATATACCGTCATGGTAGATATCTAGTTAGGTACATAAAACAATATCAAGATGTAGCGTTTGAGATTAATACCATCTTCTTCTCTCCTGTGCCTTCAATTTGTCCGAAATATCCTCGGAGTTGAGTTCTGACGGACTTGATCTTACTGCCGATGAACTTGCTGCAGCCGCAATCGATGTCGGAGCCACCACCCGGTATATTACATGATCTTTGACTTGGTATCAACACTGAATCTATTTTTGGTAAACGAACTTCAAACACATAGAGATGAAGTGACCTGATAAATCCCCTCTTCACCGAAGGGCCAAACAAAGGATCACCAAACACAATCCAGTGTTAGTCCTAGGTAGAGCGGTTTATCATCAATAATCATGCAGGTCGACGCGAAATGCTGAACGAAGCCGATAAGGATTTCCTACTACGGCTGGATTCCAGTACCATTGCAGTTCATGTATTGGATGAAGTCCACCCATATTTCCTGCATTGAAGCTCACACAACCTCGCCCAGCCACCAGGATGATCCTAGATGTTATCGGAGGCTTTGTTCTGCCTCCTCTGTCGGACGAGTCCAATCCGTTCGCCATGTGCCCCGGTCTCTATGCCATATATGTTTCTATCTACAGAGTAGTACAGACCTAGAGATGCTCAGATCTCGCCTCCGCTTTGCTCTCCCCCTTTCTCTCTCTACTGGTCAGGGCGTGGTAAAAGGGAGATTCAGCCTCGAAGAAAGCTCATCCTGGCCGAGTCCCATCCAATAAGCCGAACCACCAATCAAATAGCAAAGGAGCAAGGACATTCCCCTCCGATCTCTCCCGTAACGCCCATTCAAAAAGAAAATGTCCGTTTCAGGATGAGCTCCTTCGTGCTGCGAAAGGGCAGATTTCAAACACGTCCCCTAGGAGGGAGGGAGCGAGCGAGCTCGCCTTCTCTTCTGCGTGCCCTCCCATCCTAGTTCGAGGATCTGCCTATCCCGGAGACCCTGCCACCAATAGATTGATCGAGACAAATTACGGCTATTACAGGTACGATATCGATATCGATATCCAACCATATCCACAGTATTCCGATGGCGACAGGTGCCCGCACGGACGATGCTTTTCCTGCTGTGTGTCTTTCTTGTTTCGATAATTAATGCCCCGGTCCTGTCGTGCAACCCGGAAAAGAGAACGGGCTTGGATCGACGACGGGGTCCGCGAGTTTATCGGTCCGGTCTTGCCCGAGAGACGGATTCAAGAGAAAAATAGCGGTTGATTGTGCTCAGAGGTTCACGTTCATGGTCAGTTGGATGGGATAGACCTTGACCCTCCTGGTTTAGGTATCCTGGGATACTGAAGGAGCAGGCAGATTTGATTGGAGCCCGTTTGCTCAAATCGAGTCTGCGTATTGATTGGTGCAGACAAAATACGCAGCTCACCAGCTTGTCTCCAGTGGCAATAATACCTATACCTAGAGATCCTCAGCCAGCCAGCTAGCCAATCAGCCATGGAACCCATGTCTTCGACCAGGGCCCCGAGAACCCTGTAACCGGCATATCTGGGCAATACTTTGTTGATCCTGATATGCGACTCATCTAGCTGCGTACTGGAGTGGTTCGCTTCGTAATGTGTCTACCTGGAGCAGAAGCCTTGGTTCGTCAACTGTGATGCTTCGTCGGAACGATTCGACAGCTGATCAAACCCTATGCTGACAGCATGACACACACATACGTACGTTTTTTTTTTCTCCACTTGTTGGATCTAGAACGCGGCTGCAGAGGGTTCAAAGCGTTTCTGGTGTCTTCTGGTGTTATTCCGAAGGGGTTGGACGGTGTCTATAACTACACCATTGATACAAACTGAGAGATTGGCCTCTGTGTGTTGCGGAATGTGTTGAGATGAATTCAGGTCATCATGAATGGGTCCTCGTGAGTAACCTCATCCTCGGAACTAGGGAGAGGAAAACTAATGCTGCTTAGGAAAGTTTCTGGGTCCAAGAGACCTCCGAAGCTACGATCGGCGTGTAATGAGTGCCATGCTGCCAAGGTAGATCTGCTTCTCCAATGTTTCATCTAGGGTGATGAATCCTAATGGCTTTCTATACAAGGTCCGCTGCTCTGGGGAGAAAACAGGGTGTCAACGATGCGCCAATCTCCATCTGAAATGTGTCTTTTCTATATCGAGGATCGGCAAAGTTCCTGGGAAACGAAGCAAGGCGAATCGTGCCGCTGCTTCGGCTTCAGTTTCAGCTTCGTCTGCGTTTTCATCTTCGTCTTCGTCGACTCTGGCTTCGGCATCCAGCTCGTCCGCTTCGTCATCCATATCCACTCCTATTGTATCTCCACCGCAGCTGACGCTGTCTCATTCGTTTGAGAGCTTCAAGGAGAGCAAGGAACAGACAGACACACAGCCGCCAGTGATCTTCACGGATTCGACGGCCATCACCCCGATCACACCAGAGTTCCATCCCAACGTCTTCTTCTATCACGACGACAACAGTCTCTCTATCCCACAATACAAGTATCCAGAAGATCTTTCCACCCTCAGTAATCCCACCTGGACCACGACCATCGACTTTGACGTCCCTGTCGACCATTTCACCCGTCCAGGTCTCCCCAGTCCAACCTGGGAAATAAACCCAGACGCCACAACTACTGCCTCCCAACCACCACCGCCTCTTCTCTCCACCGAACCAGACCCGAATCCCTACTTCTATAACCCACCACCACCACTGCCCCAAGCCCAAACACCCCCTGAGTTTCTATACTCCGCCCCCTCCGCAGCCCAATACACCCTCTACCTCCACCTCCTCCAGAGCATCGACCAAACCCTCCACCTGGAACACCACCCTACAGCCCTCCTCACCGCTTCCCAGCGCTACCTAACCACCCTCCTCCAGCTCTCTGACGCCCCAACGTTCACCTCAACCTACACGGATAACCACCTCCTCTTCTCCGTCGCGCTACGCAGAATAACCGACTTACTCGAGGCCGCATACCCATTTTTCCTTCATCTGCTGGAGGAAACAAACAATCCTGACGCAGTCGCGGATCGGTGGACACAGACACAGACACAACCACAACCACACTCCGGGGGGGCGGCAATGTTCCAGGCTGGGGTCGGGTTCGGCTTCGGGTTTGACTACGTGGAACAGATGGAGGTTTACGGGGGCTGGTATATCCGGGAGATTAAGAGGGCGACGGTTTGTCTGGGGCGGTTGATCGGGGGGTTGGTACAGGAGGGAATCGGGATGGGGACGGGGAGACATGAGGGGTTTTGTGGGGAGATGAGAGGGAGGTTGGAGAGGTTGATTGATGGATTGGATTGACCAGTGGGAATGGGAGTGGGACTGGGAATGGGGTATGTTAGTACCTAGGTCAGTATGTTAATGAGAAGGGTTGAGTCTGTAATAAAGCTAAATGAATTGGATATTCTTGAAGAGGAGAAGGAAATACATACAGTAACTCAAAGCTGACTTCAGTTCAGTCTCCCTAAGACATCAGGATGATCCCGCTGAACTCGTGGCAGTAATTTACGTAGGTAGGGAAGGTGAACTTCCCATGGGGCCTTAGGCACCAAGTTTAGTTGAGTCTGTGAAAGACCTTGGAAATACCTCCCTAGTTATAACTTATAACCCTCAAATCCTTTCATGTACTAAAATTGACGCTTAAGCCTTAAACAGCTAACCACGGCTAGGGTGAGCTACTCCTACGCCTTGTCGATCCTTAGGTATTCGGCTGAGCTGAGCTGAGCTGAGCTGAGCTGAGCTGTTCAACCTGATATTTATTACCTATCCCATTAGAGAGAATTCGTCTTCAGGTAGTAACCAAGGTAGGATTTAATAGAATCCTTCGACTGATTTCTTCAAATGATCATTTCTATATTCTATCAAATAACTCATTATATTTGATACGCATCATATACGTCCATCGACAAATTCGAAGCACAAGACCTATTGCCCAGAGGAGAACATACTCCGTAGTCTAAGGGAAACAAGGCAAAGCAAAACAAAGCAAGTTCCCTCCGGGGCGGAGCTAAGGTTTGCCCCTTATGCGGGGGAATTGCGCCTAGAAGGACAGGTCACAATGTCTAATGCGTACTACGGTAAGTTCCAACTTCCTACGAGGGCCCGCTATGTGGAGAGGAGTAAGGAGATGGTCCTGAGTGGTTCTTGGAAATGAGAACTTGGGCGGTACGAGAGGTGAAACGGGCATTCCCTCTGGACTTTGGACACCTTAATCTTTGTATTTATAGGTAACATGGGTCTATAGCAAATTTTCATTCATGATGATAGGCCCACGAGTTGGTGAGCGGTGTAATCTCTCTATTTATACAGGTTGTACCCTAGATGGAAGACAAGATAGAAGGTGATTGTTCTGCGTTGGATATGACAGGCTAGCGGTAAAAATAGAGAAGAAAAAAGTATGTCCAGGAAAGGAGGAGGGGGGGGCGGAATATTTTGTGCAGGGTAGAGTGTTGATTCGCTCGGTTGGCGAGAGGGTATCATTTTAATGATCGCTTTCCTCCTCAACGAGAGTAGCGCAGACTTCCTTTTCGAATGAATCGACTCCTCGGAGTGGTTCGGTGAGCATAAGGAAGCTGAAGAGGGTTTCATTGAACTGGAATTGGAGGTCGGATCGGAGTTCTTTATGTTTTTTGAGTAGCTCGCCTGTGCGCCAGCCGCGGTCGGGGTCCTTCAGGTCCACGTCGCAGTTTTCTTCGAGCAGAAGCCAGATGAATGTCTCACAGGCCGGGTATCGATCGAATTTGTGGTCCTCGACGATTTTGTGGATATGGGTAAGGAAACGGTTTGTTTTTGCCGGGGAATCTTGGAAATCCCACAGTGTGTAGGTGATGTAGATTAAAGCCGCCGTGCGAGTAACCTCCTGGGTCGGCACCTGTACAACATACATGCGTGAATCGTGCGGAACCTGAGATGGACGGGGTCCGCTCGACAGGAGAGGAAATAAGGGGCCGTCCATCTGGAACGCGGTTCGACGCTGGGGGACTGACGTCAGGAAATCCTCGGTGTTGTGTGTGAACATCAGCCCCTCTGCTAATCGAAGAAACGCGACCAGCCACTGTTGGCCATCTTCTCCGATTGGGCCGGGAGGAGAAATCAGGGTATATCGTACGTAGTGGAGGAAGACTTCGACCGGATTACCGGACCGGGACCGCGGTCTGATGATATCGACAGCACGGTCTGAGTAAGTCACGGCCTCGTGCTTGCTGCCAAAGCGGTCTTCATGAAGCGCCATCCCAGTTAGTGCCATCGCCAGCTGGTCCCCATCGACATCTTCCGACCCTCTGGCCGCTTCATCAATGCTCGCTATTGTCCGGTTTAGATAATAATCGACCTCGCGACTGCTGGCCCCGTTGAATACTTGCGCCTTCCATCGCGCACAGTAGGAAAGTATGACAGCTTGGAAAGACAATGGGTTGTTCTTGGCGTGGTTGAAAAGTCTCTCCTTCACAAGCTTATTCTGGCCCGACCAGTAACTCAGCTTGTTGAGCCAGCAGTCCGCCAGCTGCATCTCACCCCCTTTGAAAGATGTCAGCGGTAAACTATCGAAAGGGTCATTCCTCGAGGCATCAAGAAGCGTAAGAGGTGAAGGGAACCATAAAAGGTCTGGTGGCGTGATTGGGACGGATGGACGCTCGATGTACTTCGATCGGACCTATTGTGAGATCGCAAATCAATATTACACAAAACAGGATAAAAGAATTGACCAGGCATTGAACTAGTTGAGGATCATAATAAATTGAATGCATACCGAAACCCTGGAAGGGGACATGGCCCCATCGCTGTAGCTCGGGGGATACGAGACGTCGTCATGCTCAATTGCATCCTCCAGTATATCGCCCTTCTGCTGCCAAGGCAGGTAGCGTAGCGGCCGATTAGCCTTCTTCTCGCTGTCACTTCTTATATGCGGGTGCTTCCGTTGCTTTCGTTTCTCCTGCACATGGTGGCGCATGACGTGGGCCCGCTTTTCTCGGGAAGAGGAATTCGAGTCGACAAAGTAGAACATCTGGGGTTTCGAGGCTTCATCTTCGGGGTGGGGTAGGTGTTTTCGCCGCTTAGGCTTGGGTACAATGTCAGAGTCGCCACTGGAGGTTCCTGGTCGACGAGAGAGACGTGAGTGAGCCGCAACGTCAACTACGGTAGCCAGGGGAACAATTTCAGGGACTAACGCTGTGGATGTGGTTTAGAAGGGGTACCATGTGGCTCAGCCCCGGACAGAAAACGAGTCAGATCAGCCGAAGGACGACTGTCTGCTGCCATTATGTTGTACGCAGAAGACTCTGAGACGAGTGACTGACAGAACGCACGGGACGGACCTTGCTACCGCCGCATTGCGCAGGATCAGGCCCCGGCCCGAATTAACAAAAGGAGATCCGCGATGGGGGAAGAAACACTTGGACGGAAATCGCAGCAGCAGAAGGAGTCATTGCCGGACAGCGAGTGGCCGTTAGTGCTCGCTCAAAGATTGAAAAGAGAAGCAGCGCTGGCGGTTGCTTATCTACCTCTGGCATTGAACAAGGCGGGTTCGGTTCCCGGGGGGGGGGGGGGGTGTGGGAAGGCCTGCGAGTGCTTGCTGGTGGTGATTAGGGATGGAGGGCCAGCAGCTGGCAGACGAGGGCGAGTGGGGTCACGGCCAACTCGGCGGCCCCGTTGGTCCAATTCCGAAACTCTAACCGGGCGGGTGGCACGGTCATTGGCCAACGCAAGGTCTCTGGGCCCGAATCTAGTACTTTTGCCGCTGTTGATTGGCCCTGGCGTAGCATCCCAGCCTTGGAAGGGATCCTCTTGGCTCAGTCCACGCTGTTCTCCCACCACCTGAACGATAGTCCTCGAGAGGACCTTTGTCCTGCCTCGGTTAGCGTCTCTCGAACCCGGTGCCCCGTGCGCCGCTGTTAGCTGAGGTAAGCCATCCCCCAAACACCCGAGAGAAAAACCACTTTACGCGTCGGTATCGTATTAATATTTGGCCGACGCGGGTCGTGTCAGGCACGCGTCGCCATGCAGAAAGAAAATCAATTGATCTCAAATCGGTGGGAGGCCAAAAAGCAACCTCAGATAGCATCGCCCTCCTTCCACGGCCAACTACTTTTGACGCCATAACACTGAAATTGGGCTAAGAGACTGCACACTATCACCCCAGTTTGATTCCTCTGCGGCCTTTCTCTGGCCAATCGCCCTTCGCCATGTCCTCCCTTTTTGATGCCGTCCTTCAGTCGGAGCTGGGCTCAACGGCTGGCTCTCGCGACGGCCACCGACTTCACTCGGATCAATTCCCTAGCTCACGTCCACAGCCGCTGTCTGAGAGCAATGCCCCGATGAGCGATGCCCATGACTTCCCAGACGACCAGGTCGCCGAGTCGAATCCCTCGACTGTATCCCGTCTCCGAAATCCCTACGTTCCTGGACCCCCTCCGGTGGTTGACCTGGCAGGCGAGAAAGTGCAGCAAGCTTTCGAGGAATTGCTAGAGAACTACATGGAAGAGCCTGCTCCCACACCGAACCCACCTTCGTCTTCCAATGTTACGAGTCACAAATACTACGTCGCCCAAATCCATGGGATGCAGAAATTCGAGCTCTCCACCCTTTATGTTGATTTCACCCACCTGACTTCTCTGGATAATCCTATCCTAGCCGATGCGATCGCAAACCAGTATTATCGATTTCAACCTTACCTAACGAAGGCTCTCCACAACCTGATCGCGAAATACGAGCCCGAATACTTCGTCTCCCATCGTCAGGCTAACACCAGTGTCTCATCGCAGGCTAGCACTTCAATGATGGCCGGCATTCCCAGCGTGTCAGACAACACCGATTTGCAGAAGAACTTCCGCGAGAAGACTCGACATCAGCAGACCGACAAGCTGTTCTCCCTAGCCTTTTACAACTTACCGCTAGTCTCCAGATTGCGCCAACTCCGCACTTCACAGATTGGAAAACTTCTCTCCATCTCCGGCACGATCACACGAACCTCCGAAATTCGCCCCGAGCTGTCCCTAGGTACTTTCATCTGTGAGGAGTGTAGGTCGACTTGCTCCAATGTTGAGCAAACTTTCCGCTACACTGAACCTTCTCAGTGTCCAGTTAGTACCTGCGGCAACCGGTCCGGCTGGCGTCTCGACATCGGAAAGAGCACCTTTGTCGATTGGCAGAAGGTTAAACTGCAGGAATCATCCCACGAAATCCCCACAGGCAGTATGCCCCGAACAATGGACGTGATCCTGCGCGGTGAGATGGTTGATCGTTGCAAGGCCGGTGAACGGTGCATTTTCACTGGTACCCTTATTGTGATTCCCGATGTCAGCCAACTAGGAATTCCCGGTGTGCGGCCTGAGGCAGTCCGTGATAATGGTGCTTTCCGCAGTAGCGATGTTGGAGGTGGTGGTGTGAGCGGCCTCAAGGCTCTAGGTGTACGAGACCTGACCTACCGCTTGGCCTTCTTGGCCTGTATGGTCACCCCTGATACCACAACCCCTGGTCAACAATCAAATCAACAACTGAGTGGCCAATCACACAATATCCTGGGATCCCTGAACCAGAATAACGACCCGGATACCGATGAAGACAAAGCACAGGAAAGTCTTCTCCAAAGCTTGACTCCCTGGGAAGTCCAAGATCTGAAGAAGATGGTGCACTCCGAATATATCTACTCTCGACTTGTAGACTCGATTGCCCCCATGATTTATGGCCACCGCCAAATCAAGAAAGGTCTACTTTTACAGCTCATTGGAGGAGTCGCAAAGACCACTGAGCAGGAAAGCATGCAGCTTCGAGGTGATATCAACATCTGTATTGTGGGAGATCCTTCGACAAGTAAAAGTCAGTTCTTAAAGTGAGTCAGCATTCGCCTTCCTATTTCTCAATTTCGACTCGCTTCTAACACATTCTAATCAGATACATTTGCTCCTTACATCCTCGAGCAGTCTATACCAGTGGTAAAGCCTCATCAGCTGCGGGTTTGACTGCATCCGTTGTAAAGGATGCGGAAACCGGCGAGTTCACCATCGAGGCTGGTGCTCTCATGTTAGCCGTACGTATTCCCTCCTGCATTTCCTAAAATACGAATCTCATGACTAATTTTATTGTCTACCAGAACGGAGGCGGTATTTGTGCCATCGACGAGTTTGACAAGATGGATATTAGCGATCAGGTTGCCATTCACGAAGCCATGGAACAACAGACAATTTCTATTGCCAAGGCAGGCATTCACACAACCCTCAACGCTCGCGCCTCTATTCTGGCGGCAGCCAACCCGATTGGAGGTCGATATGATCCCAAGACCACACTACGAGGAAACTTGAACTTCAGTGCTCCCATTATGAGCAGATTTGACTTGTTCTTTGTGATTCGGGATGAGCCCAATGAGTCCGTGGACCGCAGTCTAGCGGATCACATTGTCAACGTGCACATGAACCGCGATGAAGCTGTTGAACCCGAGTTTAGCACAGAACAATTGCAACGCTACATCAGATTTGCCCGGACATTCCGTCCTGTCTTCACGGACGAGGCCAAGACCTTGCTTGTTGAGAAGTACAAGGAGCTCCGCGCCAATGACGCTCAAGGAGGCATGGGACGCTCATCTTATCGCATCACGGTCCGTCAGCTCGAGTCCTTGATTCGTCTCTCCGAGGCTGTTGCCAAAGTCAACTGCGTGGAGGAAGTCGTTCCCAAATTTGTCCGTGAGGCGTATGATCTCCTCCGACAGAGTATTGTCACTGTGGAGAAGGACGATGTTGAAGTCGAAGACGATGACACCCAAGGAGCAAATTCCCGCGAAGAAGACCACGAGATGGTCGACAGAGATCGGGATGGTGACAGCCCAATGCGTGACGATGGGGTGCAGCAGCAGCCCCAGGCACAGGCACAGCAACGCCCTAAGACAAAGATTACTTACGATAAGTACATGAAGATCTTGAACTTGGTTGTACGGCGAGTAAGGGAAGATGAGGCACAGGCTGGCGAGGGTGTTGAGCAAGAAGATCTTCTTGTCTGGTATTTGGAACAAATTGAGGCGGAGCTCAACAATGAAGATGACATGGAACGCGAACGTACTCTCGCCGTGAAGGTTTTGAAGCGGATGGTCAAGGTATATTAGACGCTACCTTCGATGAAATTTTGGCTTCTTGCGCTAATAATCTCCCCTAGGATAACATTCTCATGCCGATTCATGGAGAAGGCCTCGTTGAGGTTGGCGAATCGTCCGAATCTCAGCGAGTAGTCTATGTTCTGCATCCAAACTGTGCCATTGATGAAGAGTGAAATGCTCAAGGATCTCGGGACCAAAGGTGGCGATAATAAGTGGGTGTTAAGTGAGGGTTAGCATTGGAGCAAGTGATTATGAGTGATGATAATACTGGTATTTCTTTTTGAGATTCAACTTGATTATGAACTTCTGGCGGCGACATGTCATAGATAATAGGTATGGAGTGCATGGTTTTCATTATTATACTAATCAACATGATGATCAAACTCGAAGCTCATTTTCCGCACTGCTTTCCTTACATACGCCTGACCGCAGGTCTCGAGAGGGTAGATAGCCACTCGTCGTAGTAGAGCCTGGTCGTGATTTTGCGGTACTACTAGTACCTACCAACTTAAAGGAGAGGCATGCTTTACCTCTGTAGAATCGTCATTCTCAATTTGAATGTGACCTGAAGTCGACACCATATAGTACCCTTCCTCCCTTGTTAGGGTCCGTCTTGGACCTCACTTGGGATTCATCCTCGCCTAACTTGGAAGCTCGAAGCTGTTGTTCTCCAAATGATATGCTCTTTTTTTTCTTCATGTTCTTCCTTCTCTCCCTCCTATCTCGTCACTCTTCTCATCATTCTCCTCTCTCCGGCTTTCGCAGGCTATATAAACCTCTTCTCATTTCTCCCATCCATCTTCCCTCTCTTCCCTCCTTCATCACGCACTCCACATCTCCATCCAACTCCTCTTCTTCTCGTCACCCTTCTTCTTCCCCATTTCTCCTCCTTCCTCTTCTTCTCTCTAGACTACTTCTCCTCGTCTCTACCTGGCCTCCTTGGCTCTTTATATAATTCCTCCACGGGCCGCCTCTTCCCCCCTACACTCTAAAGTCTCCCTGAGTCTTTTCCATTCTCCTGTTCTTTCTTAAAATTACATCTTCACACTACTGTGTACGCTCGTCCCTTTATCCATATCAATTGCGTTTCCCTCGCATCTCCTCTCAGCTATACACTCGTCCTTTTCCTCAATTGGAATACCTCACAACCAACGCGAGCAAAAATGGGTGATGCACAGCAAAGAAAAACCCTCCATTACGACCGGGATCGGGCCCAAGCTGCCAAGGATAGAAGGGATGGAGCACGCCCAGATATGGCCAAAATTCGTGCCTTTATAAATAGCAAGCCCAAAAAAGGTAAGGACGTATCTCTGAAGGAGCCTTTTCAATATTCCTCCACAGGATTGGATTTTAATCTTTGAGAAGATGTACGGGTCAACGATGGGCCCTCAACCTCCGAACCAGCCTCCGAACTACACACATCCTCAGCTGAAGGTCCGGTATCCCAGCCAGAAGGCAGTAATCTGGTCTCTAAATGTGTTGCAAACGAAAAGACATGCAGCGGTCCAGAGGAGGTTCCATCCGTTTCGGACTTTATACCCCCGTTGCCCCCCTTTGACGCAATACAGGACCAGAAGTTTCTGAATGAAACATCTGCAGGGATTTCTATCGAAAATGAGCTTATCCCAAATCCTGATCTTACTTCTTTGATAAATCTAACCACGTCGCCGTCATCCACAGCCCCCCCATTGATATCGCCTTCTTCCCTGGACCCAGGGGCTAATCTAGCTGGAGATCTGACGGGTCTGAACCTAGAGTTAGCTAAAGAAGACTGGGAAGGTCGGGATAGAGAGGAATCATCCAAGTAATTAGCCTCTGATGGGTATTCTCTCTCTCTATCATTATAGTACTAACAGATTCAGGTTCAAATCTATCGAAGACCAATTTAATGAGCTGAAAAGTCCCACGATGCAACAGCTTATCGAATACGAGACAGCTAAAATGCAGGATGAAATACGACAGGCAAGGGCAGAACGAAGATATGCTCTCAAAATGCAAGAGAAAGAGGAGTACGAAGACGAGACCGAGGCCTCAGAGTGAGAAGAAGAATAGTTCAGAGGACAAGAGGCCAAACGAAGAGTCGGACCAAGAGCTCTTTTGTAGGCAAGATGACCATTCGAAGATCACATCAACCCCAACCCAAGCACAGCAGTCCCCAGAAAATCATACGCCAGCTTCTACTGCTGCACAAGATCCTGTGGCACGAGCACAGCGCAAAAAGCCGAAGCCACAAAATAAGCTATCAGTTGACGAGAAGCGAAGATGCCTGAATGTAGGACTAAGTCCTTTCAGAGAGAAGTTGGCAAAGAAAAACCAGCCAAAGGGTCGAAAACGCACAGCAGCACCGGATTCATATCAGGAACTTGGTCAAAGAAATGCAAAAGCCAGAAAGAGCAACGCGAATAGTATTATCTCTAGCCTTCAATCTAATGTGGTTAAGGAAGCATATGGAAACTCGTCAATGGGAGACTCACCTACTTTTACGGATAAGAACAAAAACAGGGCAATTGCACAGCTAATTGCAAGTATCCCCAATTCAGATCAGGGAGAAGCTAAAGCAGATGCAAGCTTGCTTAAAGCAGCCCTGAGAAAATTTACGAGACGAACGAGAACTGATGGCAACAGCGGCTGGAAAATGGCAGGCCTCAAAAGCAGCATGTACTCTTATCAGGTTCGTGACCAGATCACTCACTGGACTAGGATTATTCTCCCATAGGCTGATATTGAGATAGGTTCTAGGAGCTGCCTGGATGGTAAGACAATCGTACACCTCACCGGGGGAGTCGGCTGATTTGGATAGCGAGATCGAGAGAATTCGCCCCAGAGGCCATATGGGGGCCTACTGTGCGATGAAATGGGGTTTGGGAAAACACTCCAAGCGCTAGGTACCTCTCAATAGCATGGATCAGTCAACTCTTTGGCGCATCTAAAATTGGCACAGTCAACATCGTCGACGGGATTCCGAAAGATCCAAACGACCCGGTCAAAACGACTTTGTTAGTGGTACCCGCAAATTTGGTTACACACTGGTATAGTTGAGCCCATTGAATATTGGTGACTTCAAATTCTAATTTGAAAACCAGGATGGAGCAAATGCGAACACACTGTGATTCTGATTCCATTGGAGAGGTCGTTCAGTATCATGCAAATGCACGGCTATCAACACTGGATGAAACCAAGAGTCTCCAAAACTATCGAGTGGTGTATGTAGATTATCTCTGTCAACAGACAGATTGCTCACTGACCTCACAGAGGAACGACGTACGATGAGGTGCGACGGTCATATCCTGTTTTCAAGGCATCAAAGGAAGTCCCCGACTATGAGAGACTTGACACATTATGGGATGGGGAGTTGCGGAATCAGATCGGTCCTCTGCATAAAATCAAGTTCCAAAGAATTATCCTTGATGGTAAGTAAGTCTTACTTCCATCCTTGGTATATTGCAGGAATTTTTAATAAAAAGCCCTGCAGAGGCCCATACTATCAAAAACCGCAATGCAAGGGTGTCTCTAGCAGTTCGTGCTCTCACTGGCAAGCATAAGTGGTTGTTAAGCGGAACGCCGATACAAAAGCAAGTCATCAAGTCTAGTGAAAATGGCTTTACTAATGAGGACACTAATAGTGCTATTGAGGAATTCTATCCTCTTTTTGACTTTCTTGAAGTCCCCCATATGGGGGAATATCCGAAGTTCATGAAGAATTTTTGCTACGTATGTGGACCCTTATTCCTCGGTCTCTTGCTTGCTTGCTTGCTTGCTTGCTTGTTTTAACTCATATTTAACAGCATGAGGATGGACCAGCGCGTCTTTCCAATTACCTTCGATCTTTCATGTACCGACGGACCCATTCTAGCCGTCTCTTTAATGTGCCCATCGTGCAACTGCCTGATATTTCAGAGACTATTGTGAAAGTAAAACTCTGCGACGCTGAGCGGAGAATTTACACTGCGATTGTGGATTGGTTCCTAGGGAACTTTAATGGTCGGCTTTCCACTTACCTCTTTATTATGAGTCTGCAGACTAATGTTGATATAGACCTGGCAAAAAGCTCAAATTTCACACAGGCCCAGTCCAGCTGCTTTGTCAAAATGATATTGAAATTGCGCATGTTCTGCAGCCATCTTCTGATCGTGCAGGATATCATGAAGCCTGTCCTATCTGGGACATTAATGGATGAACTTATGGCCCTTGGCCAAACGGGCAGCCAGGATAGTGAAGACCCTTCTTCAAGAATCATCCACTGGCTCAAAGAAATAAAAAAGGACTACAGGGCCATGGTGAATAAACAAGATGCTGAAGAAGAACAACAGGAGACCCAGCAACAGGCTGGGCCCAAGTTCTTTAGCAACAATCCAGGCGTGATTAACCGCTACTCTCAATTGCTGAAGGATATCCACCAACGCGAGGACTGGATGGAAAGACTGGACAGGGGAACTTGTCCTCGATGCAATCGCGAAACCCCAGACAAACAAGTTGTCACCTCGTGTCTACATCTATACTGCGAGGAGTGCATCTGCCTCCTAGATGAACAAGGCGATAAGTCTAATACGGGAAATCCACTCTGCCTCAAATGCGGGGGTGTGATTGAAGAAGCCGTGCGCTGGGGTTCAGCCGAAGAGATCGACGTGGAGAAACCACCCCCTTCAACCGCCGAGAAAAGACAAAGAAACAAGAAATGCATACGGCAAAAGACAGGCCAGAAAAGGAAGAAAAACCAAAATGATGATGAAGATGACGATGAGGACGGTGACTGGATCCTTGCCTGCGGTCCCCATATGCCTAGTGCCAAGCTGACGGCAATCCAAAACTTGATCACAAAGTGGAAGAGGGAAAGGAAAGATGTCAAGGTCGTCATTTTCAATCAGTTTCTGAACTTCATCCGAATCGTCACTGCAATGTGTAAGCAGCAAGGTTGGAACCCAACCCAGTTGACGGGTAAAATGCGTCTCAAGTCTCGCGACCAGAGCCTAGAGAAATTCAAGAAGGATCCCAAAGTCACAGTAATGATTGTGAGCCTGCACACAGGTGGACTCGGACTCGATATGACGGCAGCGAATAAGTGCATCCTGGTTGATCTCTGGTGGAACGAAGCCGTCCAGACCCAGGCATATTGCCGACTGTTTCGACACGGACAGGAAAGGGAAGTAGAGTGCGTCAAGTTGATCGTTGAGGACGCGATCGACGACTATATACTCCGACTACAGTCCGCGAAGACCGAGGAAATTGACGGCGCGATGGGAGAGGACGTCCTAAAGAAACAAGACAATGTGAAAGCACTCCTTAAGATGTTTGTAGATGTCGTGGAGGAGGACGATGCCGGCCGGCTACGGGCCGTATCGAGGCCCAAAAAGGGCAAGAATAGGGCTTCGCTGAAACAAGTTCTTACCGGCGGCAAGACTGTGGATGCTTCACGGACTGCACAAGCCGCAAAAGTTGCAGATCCCGCAGGCCCATCCAAACGCACCAGAGCTCCAAAGAATTCGAAGGGAAAGGCTGCTGCGTCTGCTAAGCCTCGGGGGAAATCTGCCAAAGTGTCGACGGAGAAGAGCGCAAATTCGGGTACTAGTGATGTTTCAAACACCGAGAATCTCGTCGAAACTTCGAATAATACTCCCACCATCGATCCTAGTGCGAGTACTTCAGACGGCGCAGACGCGATGAGCATCACAGAAGACACTGTGGATTCTACTCCCAGAGATGTCGTAAACACGACGAGCCCGGAAAGCATCGAATCCCACAAGTCAGGAAATACCCAGGAGGTTTCCGATTCCCAGGAGAACTCAGACTCAAAGGGGAATACGACCCCTCGAGAAACCGAGCGTTCAAATAATACAGATGTTGTGGGTACTACGAACCCGAGGAGCACAGAATCTCAACAATCTGCAGATATTCAGGACGGTTCCAATAATCAGGAGAACTCGGGCCCGAAAAATGAGGTGCCCAAAGAAGTGAAATCTGCAGGAACTGCAGACATGATGGACATTGAGGCGTCCAATGCTACAAAGCCATCTAAGGTGACAGATACTTCATTTATTCAAGGATTTCCTGGTATCGAAGAGAGATCGGTCCCTGAAGAACCGGTTAATGCGAGTACTGGCGATATAATGGATATTGATGATATTCCAGATAAAGAAAAGTCTGGCAAGGAGGGCAATTCTGAGTGATGTATTGGGAAAGAAAATTTAGAGGGCAGCTTATACGGATGCATTAACGATTGGTTTCCTTTGGGTCATATGGTTTTTTCTTTCCTCGTTGTTCTATATCAGTGGAGTTTTGAAGATAATCTGCTTCATTTTAGAAAATAAAGTCGAACTCAGAAAGAAGCGCACATTACAATTGTGTTGAAACAGTAGAATATCAATAAAAGATATTGTTTATCCCATCTGAACAGACGAGACGGCTTGCCGTCCTTTTTTCTCTTCACGAGTAAGCGATGCTTGGTATCCAGTCATACATTGTGGGTTTCAATATCTTTCCAGCTCAAACATAAACAATAACAGGACGTAGGCGCACAGATAGCATACCCAAGCCACGTGCTACCATGGAGAGTTGAGCGACCTCAGTCTTTGTGAGCGTGATCGTGCTCGCATGATAGCATCTGAACCGGTATCCAGCAATTGGCTAGGTAGGGCTTGAAGAAAAATTTCAGTTGCGTTAAGTGAGCCAAGTGATACTCGACGGATGTTGGAACCTCCTTCTTCATCTTCTTCTTGTCTGATTTCGGGGTCGGGATCCCTCGAGCGTTCCTCTTCATCATCAGTGTCTCCCTCCAGCCTTGTGTCAACGACAGACCTCACAGAATCTAACCAAGACCCACTAGGTCTCGCCTGTGGATCATCATCCGTGGCAGATATTGCAGTTGTTGCATATGTTGGAAGAATATAAGCGCGAGTGTAGTTGCTAGGGTAGCCTCGCTGTTCGGTGACGAGTCTGCTGTTCGCTTCGATCTGGGAAAAGGCATGGAATGGCAGGTGCTCGGCTGCATCTTGCTCTGTATTCTCCTTGTCATCGTCAGGAGAGAAATACCAGCTTGATGCGTCAACATGAGAACGGTCAATCTCCATATCATCCGGATCTTCATAGATCAAAAACCGATTAGATCGGTGAGATCCATGTGAAGAAAAGCTTCCCATCAACGTTGGAGAAACGCCTGTCTGTCCCGCTCTTCCTCCCTCTGTGAAATACGATGTCCACGGACGCGAGGTATGTTGATAGGAGAGCGTCTGAGGTGATTCAGCAATTATAGGGTTGGTCACGTTCACATCCACATCCAAATCCATATCCATATCCAGTGTCCTATCCACATTTGTGCTGGGGCTCTTCGCAGAACCAGACTCGCGACGTAGCACTTCAAGGAGGTTTCGCAAGTCAGGACCTGAGGCTGGATTTGGGTTGAGGTTCGGGTTTATATTCTCAGATTTATCAAGGCCAGCATCATGGATCTGATGAGGGGGGAGTAGAAGTGCACCCTTATTTCTGGGAGAAGGAGAAAGCTTGGCTCGTTTTCGTGGTGGGAGAAGGTGCTGGTCGTGCTGCTCTTGGATGTCATCATCGTTATCACGCTTTCGAGGTTGAAATGGCGATGAATTACTCATGGCAGAGTAGCCTTTATTGCGTTTTGGAATGCTGACATCTGAGTTTCTTCTTTTCTGGTAACGAGACCGTGGAGGGGCCTGTCGCTGCTGTTGAACCGTCAGTGAATGATTTTCATATCAATTTTTTTTATGTATTAGTTGGGATGGAAGAGGTCTTCTTTTTTCGGAAACTCACACGGTGATCCACCGTAAGAGAAAGCTCGAACTCTTTCTTGTCCATCATGACCTGTTATGGTGGGGGGACGCTTTGCGTTAGCCACAGTGTTTAATAATAGGAGAGCATCCACCAAATCAGCTATAAATTTGGGGGAAATTGAATAAGTGCCTTTATTCTTTCCCCACGATCATTAGAGAGACTTGTTGCAGGTTCAGATTATAGCCATGATGGGTCGGGTATCTGCGAAGGCTGTTGTGGAAGAAGATGTTGAAGGTCTCAGATACAAAGAGTGAGATAGAGTAAATGCAAAGTGCTCTGAGGATACACTGGACTCTTTTGGAGGCACAAGGGTTTCTGACAGTTGGGATGATGAGGACGAAGAGTTGAATTGATAGAGTGGAAGAGAAGGTGGGAGGGAGGGAGGACGGTTAAGGCAGGAAGCATTTCGTCATTTACATGTAGAGACACAAACCCCCCCCCCCCCCCCCCCCCCCGGCGGGGCCTACTAAGTACTAGTCGTGAATAAAACTACAAAGGCCTTGAGTTACCCGGGTAAGCAATAGACTTGATTAGGACTATCCAGTTGCTAGATAATCAGGCTTGGCGATATCAGCAGTTTCAACCACTGAGCATACCAATCAACCACCCATCAGTCCCAGTCCTGGGTACATATGTAACTTTCCTAAATGGTTCTGGGCAGATCCCCGCTTTCAAGTTAAACCCTAGCCCTTGGGAGATGCAGATATTGAGCACAGAAATAAAAGGGGAAAATGTACAGACTAAGGGTATGCATCAAACTTGCACAACATGGGTCAAATAAGAGACATCGAGGGAGCTCCGTCATATGTCGCAAACATACTTAGTTTCGTATTCCCTCCCAATTGGTTAGATTTTACTATCTCTCTTCTTATCTGGCGAATTACCTGAACTGCCTGGGCCCGACCATTCCACCCCTGGCATCGCCGGCACCAAGTTGGCCAAACATATCCAGGAGGTGTCTGGAGGATGGTGGTGGTCCCTGTGGGCCAGGGCCATCAAATCCGCCATGGGCCATTCCCATTGGTCCGTCTCCATTGGGGGGCATAGGTGGAAAGCCAGCATGTGGGGGTCCGTTCATGTAGCCAGGAGGAGGCATCATGCCGGGAGGAGGGGGGAAAGCACCCGATCCGCCACCACCGCCAGGCCCACGAGGGAATGGCTGGCGCTCATTAAGTGGGGGCATATTGCCATGCATCGGCATCATGTTGGGCAAATAATTAGGGTTGACACCCCTGTTTGGCGTTGGGATCCCAGGAGGAGGCGCCAGAGGCGATGGTCCTCCACCACCCTGTTGCGGGGGGGGAGGATGGCCAGCCCACCCGGGAGGCGGCAGGTGCTCAAAGCCAGGAGGTCTCTGGATACCCATGCCCGGGGGGGCTTGACCTTGAGGAATCCGACTTCCTCCAGGAGTGATCGGTACCTGACCACCCTGAGGGAAGGCCATGTCATCAAAATAACCAGGAGGAGGAGCGTTGGTGGGTCGTCGTCGTAGCTGTTCAGGATCGGGTCTCTGCATGTTGGCAATTGCCGGATCATCTAAGAAATTAGGCCCCTTGGGAGCAGGTCCTATTCCCGGGGGATGATGTAAGCCATCTGGCATATTCAGTAAGCCGGGAGCTGGACCAGCGCCCTGTGGTGGGATTTGAGGCCCTTGCCCATGTCCTGAGCCTGGACTAACTCTGACTTGTTGCATCAACCTAAGCAGATGTTCACGTTCACGTGCTTGAGATTCCTGGTTATGAACATTCTCCTTAAGTGCAGGCCCAGCTCCACGATTAGAGGCATCCAGCATAGCCAGATGTTCTGGTCGTTGCATCTGCTCACGAATTGGAGAAGACATCATGCCACGAGACTGTTCCATATGCACCAGAGATGGCGGGCGATTCGGTTGTGGGTGGTCGTTATGAGGGGTAGAATTGTGTGACCTTCCCCCACCCAACATCAATAAGATGCGCTGGAAACCTTCTTGGTCGGCGTCGGTTGATGAGGCTGGCATCATAACGGGAGATTTGATGCTTGGGGGGGAGTCGGATTCCTTGGCAGGGCTTCCTAAAGGAGGGCTGAAGAGTCCTGCAAAGCGAGATGATTTGAAGCCTTTTCCTGGACCTGGATCTTTTTTCATGGTTGGCTCTGGAGGTGGGGGTGCGGCTGGCTCCTGAGGAGGAGGAGGAGGAGGAGGAGGCTTCGAGTCACCTAGCAGGCCGAAAAAGCGCGCCATTGATGTGTCTTGGAAGGCTGCCCCACTGTTACTGAAGATCTCGCCATCCGTGGGCCGGGCGTCCGACTGTTGAGGGGTTTCATGGGCTGGCTCGATGGGCATCTCTCTCTTCTCTTCCACTAGAGCTTGTGAAGATCCTGCTTTCATCCTCTCTTTCCAACGTTCGAAATCTTCTTGCGTGTGCACTCTCCGGGATTCCTCCTTATCAGTCGCATCCAGCCACTCAGGATCCTGTTCCAGCTTGGCGCCTCTGGTCCAATCACGATCTGCACCGTGTTTGTCACGACGCCATTCCCGGTTTCGTACCGAAGTCTTTTCATCCTCGACATCAGGTACTTCCTGCGCAGTATCCTCACGCCAACTTCCCTCGTGTCGAGCTCGTCCCGGCGGGGCGTCCCTTCGAGGAAAAAAGCGGCCTTCCTTATCCTTCACTCCACGCTCATGATTCTGATCGCGCTGGTCGCGATTTTCCCATCGGTCAAACTCTCCGTTACGCCTTGATTTTCTCTCCTGCTCTTCTGGGCCAAAGGTTCGACGTGGCCGGCTGCTGTTCCAATCTTCTTTCTCCCCACGCCGATTATTAAAGGCTCCCATCTTCCCATCGCGTCGTTCAAAATCCCTCGCTTCGGTTTCTCTTTCCTTGAAGAACTTGTCCCGGAAGTTGAACCGGTCATTCTTGGCATCGTCCGGATCATTTTGCTTGATCGGCCGTTCCGTAGAATCTATTGATCCTTTTCCAGGTATGCGAGATGCCGAGGCGAATGCAGTCTTGGGGGGTCCGAGAATGATGTCCTCTGCACAAAGTAGAGGTATCCCGTGGTTAGTCCAGGTCTGATAATCCCCGCTCAAAAAGGGGAGAACGGGTTTTTCCAAAAAACGCTAAATACCTGAGTTCGAGCCGCGGGAGATATGACGGGTCTCAAAGAGGCTTGGCCGCCGAGATGACGTTTCGGTGTGGTTATTGGTAGTTTTGCGTTGGGCAGTTGGGTCGGGGATTGGGCTAGTGAGGAATCAGCCGAGTCAGCTCCAGAAGCAAAAGGGACAATAGAATCAAATAGAATAGCAGAAACAAAACAGCACGAAATAATAGCAGGAGGTCTCGTACCCCATCCACTCTTCTACCGGTGGTAAAGTGGCCGGCCGTGTCGCCAGCGGCGATGAGCGCAAGAAAAGCAGCTCATCGATCTGATATCGTCGCGCCATGAGGATGGCTGGGTGTATGGTGATTTTAGTAGGTCGTTACGAGGCTCTCATTGGTTCTGACCACCCAAGGGCTCAGAGAGAACGTCGGTTCGAGCGATAGAGCAGTATTACCGAGTCGCCAAAATGAGAGATACGGCTAGTGGAACTCAGAATGGCAGAAGGGGACGGTGAGAAATGCGTAGATTGAGGTTTAGAAGATATATGGATGAAAAGGTAATCTCAAGTCGAGAAGCGAAATGATTTCTTGGGAGGAGGGAAAAGGCGGAGAAGGAGGGATCGGTCGGTATCGGTCAAGGAGGAAGAAAGGTCCAAGGACTTGCGATGGCTGAGGATCGGATGAGGGGCACAAACGAGGTCCAGGAGGAAAGTAGAATAGGAGAGATTCGAAAGTGAAAAAAATTTTTGGTGTAGAAAAAAGATTTTAAGTATCCTGGGGTAGATTGAGAAGGCTAAGACGGAGGAAATTCGGGGTGAATGGCAATGGGAGCGAGGATAGTGCGTGATGGTTGAGGTGGAAGAAGGTGAGGTTCGCTGAAGTTTTGGACGGCGGCGTTTGGCTGGGGCTGTTCGTCCCAAAGAGGAAAGTCACTTGCTCCCTCATAATATTGAAAAGGCCACCAAAACCACCAAACAACACATCACCTCCCCCTCTAACAGCGATGTCCACGTAGTCCAACCCCTCTACACAGGGATTCCGGTCTGAGCATTATTTGTGTAGCCAAATCATGATGTCTTGATTTCTTTTTTCGCCAACTGCCCTCCACCCATTATATACAAGGCAGGCATGAGACAGCTCGCATACAGTAAAGTACAAATATAGAAATAGAGAGAGAAGTACAGTGTGGTCTCTCGTGAATATTGTGAGGATAAATCAGTGCTATATACCCTCCAAGACGTCTATCCTGCAATGTTCTCAACCGCCCGTAACACTGCGCCTCCGCTCCAATTCGCTGCCCGCTCACGGTCCGAGGACTGATGCAGGGACTGGGCCATGGCTGTCAATGTGGAAGCTTCTCTACCAGTCACAACCGGGACTTGGCTCTGAATCCAGCTAATAATACCCGATCTTGTGATCAAAGTAGTGCTTCCTTGAACCTGCGTTGAACGATACACCAACTCTAGGACCTTTCTTTTCGCAGAGGAGCCTGCCCCCGGGGATTCGTAGAATGATAGTACGCGCTCAAACACGTTCGCTCGACGGTAGATCTCCATATCCTAAATTTCGAATTAGATATCGATACCTCACAAGAGGGTAGAAAATCTTACGCTCTCGGTGCGAAGACCCTTGATGAGCAAGTCCAATAGCCAGCCTACTTCCTCAAAGTAGCCATCATCCAACTCTGGTTCATGCAGCAAGATTTTATCGATCCAGTAGGAAGGGATTTTCTCCACCTCCCAAAAAGGCGCCTTCTGAAGAAACTTGTTGATTTTTCCGTAGAGTTTATGGTTTGGGTTAGCAAGAACAGCGAGACAACCAGCTGCACACTCTCCGACTATCCAGGGCACAGGGGATTCAAGCCCAATCTGTTTGACTGTTTCAAGAAGCTCTCCAGCAAGGATATATGTGGATCGCCATTCAGAGTACTTGGATTCCTATTGCCACAGGTTAGGCCATCGTTGAAAAGTATGTTTCGGATCATAGAAAACTCACCTTCAGCTTCAGCATAAATCGGGGTATAGCAGCGAAAGCTTGACGTCGAACCTCTTCGTGCTGCGAACACAGGCAAACCAGAAGCTGTGCAATATGACCCTCCTCCACGGACACTTCTAGGTCTTTCTGTTCCCACCGCTGTAGTTCATTATGAGTTGTACCCTCTGTAGGTAATGTACCAAAAACTTCCTCCAAATCCACCTCTTGCCTCCCGTCATTGAGAGAAGACGAAGGCTGTAAAGATACACCATCAGCCCGGCCACTGTGACCACTAACATCCTCTGCCCCCTTCAACGCCTTCTTCAAGGTCGATTTGAGCTTTTTATCATCTGTTACACTAATCAAATTATCCCGGCCAAGTTTCAAGGATTGTAAATCTTCGCCAGCCAAACAGAGATTTTTCAACAAGTTGGCGATCCATGTGCACACAGGTTTTGAAGCATCCTCCTTCCCTGATTTCAGCACAAACGGCCATTGTTCAAGGACCGCTGCCACAAGGGGACTAACTGGTTTGGACGCGCCTTGGAACAAGGATTTAAGTAAGTCTTGATAATGAACAGGCTTCTTTGCTATCCGACAAGCGCAGTTATCGAAGAATGACAACTGTTGGCGTAGGGATGTGGGATCCGAGGCCTCAAAACTTGACGTGATCGCGGGAAATGAAGAAGAGCTCCGCAGAACAAAGTTTTCTGCAAGCACATTCCTGAGAAGACCATCAATTTGTTTTGGCGAGTTCCCGGGTGCATTTACCAGGACTTTCAGAATGGATGTAAACGCCGAAAACTGCATAGACCCTAATTCTACGTCAATATATACTCAAATCAACCGGTTGGATGGATACTTACCAGGCTGTTGCCACCAACGCAATGACGCAGACTGTTGAGCAATCTTCAAAATATTTTGTAGTTGGCTTAAGAGCTGCTCGGAGGCATCTTTACCATCGCTCTCCTCGTCTAATCTCTTCAAAATATCGACTAAAACAAGGGAAACGTCGAATCCTCCCTCGAAGGCGGCATCCGGGATAACCTCGTAAAAGCAAGCAAGCAGCTCGGAAACAGCATCTTGTTGCTGTAAATCCTCCTTTGCTGTTCCTCTAAACAAAGCTATGGCATCTTTAACAAGAGGGCATCGATGACAGAACTCAACAATCAACTTTCCCGAAGCCTGTGTCCAAAGTGACTGGCTAACTCCATGATCAGAGCGGAAAATCTTCAAGACGGAACGTAACTTGTTAAAAGAGAGGATAAGAATCCGGACTGCAAATAGGGTGACAATCTCAGCATTCAAGTTCAGACACCTTGTCAAAATCCTTTGCGTGAGCGGGCGAGGGAGAACGCTTTCAATGACTACTGAGACGGGAGGTGGCATTAAAGGCAGCTTGTCCTTCCAGCCAAGATTGGCGGGGACTGGTAGGCTGACTGTGGAAAAGAGAAGAGTAGACGCCGCCAACCATGAGGGTGTCGGTTTCGGATCTTGGATGAACATTGTCTTCTTCGTGAAGAAATCAGCAACTAGCTCTGGTGCTGCTTTAAATATGGCTAGCAGCAGCTCAATTTGAAGACTATCCGATTCTGGGCGAAGTGTCTGGATGAGATACGCAAGTGTTCCGTTACGAACGGATACTGATTCTCGATATTTATCCACATACGCAGCGGAATCGAGCCCTAGGTCAATGGTGGTATTATTATCCAGGAGCAATGTTTCCGGATCACTCCCGTTTGGATACCAACCGGCCTCCGGTAATAGAACACCATGCTCCGACTTTGTGCAGACAGTCATAAGAATCTTGTGGACCTCCTCTGCTATAGACAAGGCATCCGGGTTCGGCTGTTCAGACTCCCGATCATAACCATACAGAGTGACCAGACGCTCGAGATTAAATCGGCTGAAGAATTTGGTCTTCGTGTTTCGAGAAAGGGAAGTATCTTGGACAATATCTCTATCAATAGCTTTGACGATTTGGACAATCATCTCTCGTGGGTCTTTCCGGAGGTGCTCAAGGAATGCCCTTATCACCTTTTGCTGTTCAATGATGTCGGTTTTGGATGCAGCATGCTGGAATTTCAAGTTCGCCAGAACATATTTTTGAGCATTGCGCCGCAGAGTGGACGCGCTAGGGTCCTCGGAGACACCATTCAACTGCGCTTTATTTGGGGTCAGAAAAACATCCATGCGTTTAAAGGTAATGTATCGTGCAAGATACAGTTGCCGTGCAACTACCCCTCCATCAAAGCCCACAATCTCAGTGAGGAGACGGAGGCAAGGGGAAATCAGATGTTCCTTAGACTTTGTCGCAGTAAGTCCTCGATTGAAGAGTCGAAGCTGTTCCTTTTGCAACAGATATTTGCACAGCGAGGTTCCAAACTCTCGGAAGTCTAAATGGCTAGACACCGTCCGGATGAAAAGTTCCAAGACCGAAGGCACGAGGGTCAGCAAGGACTCATTATTATTACTATCCGCAAAGCTCCATGTTTGAATCAAGTCCGGGAAGCAGATGGGCTCCTCAGTATTGCGAGAAATCTGGGTGTCGCAGCAGGCCTTAAGAATGCGAAGCTTTTTAGCCTTTTCGCCTTCATTTTCAGAGCGGCCAATTGAAGTAAGAAAATCCTTAAATTTTCTTATGCCTTTTTTTTCCCGAATTAGCGCTGTGTTGGGGTCATGAATCACGAGCTATAATCAAGCAAGAACCTTACTCACCCTGTTTGGATTCTGTCGCATTTTGCTGGAAAACCAACAAGTCACGCAGTTCGGTATGTGATGTGATGGCAGGAAGTTCCCTGGTCTCCTGTGAGGCATCTAGCTTTCTCCGTTTAGTGAGAGGGGGTCGGTCATCATGGCGGGCCATTTTGGCTTAATTAGTATGTTGTTTTAAGCATACGAAAAACGCGATATCCCCATCGAGATCAAATGCTGCGAATGGGAGCAAAAACTCTACCCGTCTAGTTTAGGCATGAGCGCAGTGCCGCTTTAACAACATTAAAGCGGAGGCGAAGTTTCTCCATTCCGGGACAACCACTCCATCCAGATTCGCGAAGCTTTCCTTTGCTTGACCTTCAGAGACGTTTACCATGTCGAAAGAAAATTAAATAATCCATCACGCGTTTGATAATCCATACAGAGACTTGGAAGAATTGCCCCCTCTGCATGATTCCAGCTGCAAGGAGATAAAATTTTAGGCATGTTCATGGCCACCTGGATCTATATTTCCGACATACTCAGGTACTACTCCCTCTGGCTTACATGGTTTAAAGTGGTGAACTAAATTGACAAGGTAATCAATCTCCTTCCGCAAATAAATAAAATGCTCTGTTAAATTAAAATCATCTTTAGAATAAGCGGGCCAGAGGGAGTACTACATGAAATCTAGATATTGCAAGATCATCATTATATATTAGTAACTCTACATGACATGACTTCTTCACTTGCCACACGATATTAATCCGCACGAGGGGACGACAGTTAAATGATTACAAGAAAATTCGGCCAAAACATGTCCACGATTCCTAGCCACCTGATATAGCGTCACAGTTCAACATTCTAGGCGCCTGGTTCGTCTAAAACACAATCAAAGATGCTGGGTCACCTACAATCAAAGGTTAACCCGATTCCCCACAAAGTCTATTAACCGCTGAAGAGCTTTTTCACTGCTGCAGCCGTTGGAGAAATCGTGGGCGTAACGCCAGGGGTGGTTGCGTTGAAGGTATTTCCGAGAGTGGCGATAAGGGGTCCAATGCTCAAGACTTCGCCACAAGGGGCAGATGGCGCAGTCACGCAACCATGGAAGTATTGACCGAGCTTTCCTGTCTGGTTTCCGGAAGAAAGCACGTACGATGGGTTATACGCGGGAACTAGGGAGCTGCTGTTCGTGGGGAAGACGACTCCGGTCTGCTGGGTTGCAAGCCAGGTTGCATGGCTACTGTGCTGAGCTGCTAATCTCGCCAAGAGAAAAGAGACCTCAGGAGCTTGGGTGTAACCTGCAAGGCCGATGAATGCACTAGCCACGCTGGACTCGAGTCTGAGCGCGTTCCTGACAAAGCTCTCTCCGTCGGTCGAGGGTGGGAAAGTGTAGTTGCACCTGGGTTTGTCAAAGCCGGCAATCCTGGATCCAAGCTTCTGCACTGCCTGAACCCCCCGGCGGTCCTGTCTCTGGATACCCTGGAGGTTGGTGAAGTATTCTGCGGTTGAGCTGTTGGTAGCATCACCGAGGAAGGTCTGATTGAGAGGCTGGGAAGAATAGAATCGGTCGAGGAAGAACTGCAACGTCCAGGCGTACTTCATGACCCCGACGTCGGACGAATTAGGTGCACAGCTCGAAGCCTGAGCTGCTGCGGCTCCAACAAGCAGGAAGCTGCTTAATGCAGAGAGAAGGTGCATTATGGCGGTTTTGAAAGGATTTTTTCCCCCGTATTCTTCTCTTTTTCTTTCTATTTTCTGCTGAATTTTATATTCCCAGATGAGAAAAAACGAGAGCAAAAAATTTCAAGGGGTGATTGAAGAAAGACCTTTCTTCGAACTTGCAGCGGAAAACTATGAGCCCTTATAACTCGCCCCTCTATGACTCTAGTATGAGATTTCTAATCTCATGAATGCAACATTATGATGTGAGGGACGCGAGAATCCATATCGTCCCAGAGGCGCAGAACCTTATCTCTATTCTTTTGCATCATGAGATGTCAAACAAAAGCCAATTGGAACTTAGTTCCACCGCACCGTGGGCGAAAGAAAGAGGTAAAATAGCCTAAAGTTTGCAACTGAATGAATCTCATTGCGCCGGCATCCGAACCACCAATCGCGGCATCCCCACCATCTGACTTCGGCTCCGTCTTGTATGGTGAATGACGATATCCCAGATTGCGCACACTTGGCCACGGTGATATCATCACCTTAGGAGAACTCCGGGAGGAGCGGTCGGAAGGGAGAATAAAGTGATATCATCTCTAGGTGGGACGTAAATGAGAGTCTAACGATCATCCGTGTCGCCTCCCGCCAGCATTGTTATGCAGCAGAGAAATGGGCCGAGACAATGAATAGATTGTAGGTGTCGGGCTGTTAAGCTTAGTCTTTTGACGGTTGTCTCATCCGTTGCTTAAATTTGCGGATCGGAGCGGGAGTTGCAGCCGATCTACACCACTAATCCTGGATGGGCTAACCCCATCTCCTTGCCAAGACTGATCTTCCAGGGTATATAAGGAGAGTCGTAGTCTACACATTACACTCGGACAATGGATTAATTCAATTGCGATATTTTTTAATTTGTTGCTCGAGTGAGAAAAGAAACTAGCATCAAAAGCAGCAGAACGGTTCCCATGCGCCATGAAATCACAACAAAAGTGCCTCCCTCAAAACATGTATCATAACTTTTCAACCAGACAGGAAACACGCTACAGCAGAAACTGTTTAAAAATAAAAGAGAGAGAATAGAAAGAAGCAAATAAAACGCATTAGAAAAAGTATTACACAAACTAGGTATAAAATCTATGAATCATCAACAAGGCGCTTTTGTTCCCAAGCTTTCTTCGCCCCATCCAAGAGAGGATCCATGTTTCCGCTATTCTCGCACATACTTCGGAAGATACCGCCTTCTTTGTTAATCAGGGTCCATGGATGATCAAATTCAACTACCCGACCGTGATCAAGCACAAGAACCTTGTCGTAATCAATAATGGTCTGGAGACGGTGCGCAATCGTGATGATAGTGCTTTCCCGGAGCTCCCGCAAGGTTTCTTGGATCTTGGCATCCGTATGGTAATCAATCGAGGCGGTGGCTTCGTCCATCATCAAGACCTTCGGGCTCTTTAGTAGAGCACGTGCGAGGCATAGAAGTTGCCTTTGACCCTGGGATAAGTTGGAGCCGGATTCGGATACGGGTGTCTGCAAATTATAGAAAATATTCTTGTTGTCTAGCGTAACACTGGAACCCATGTTTGTTCCATTAACCGTTGTCGTGCTTTGTTCCGTCACGGACAGTGTGCTGGCAGTTACAGGTGTTGCTGTGCCGGACGCCTCCGAGCCGATTAGGTGAACTCGGCGGATCGCAGTGAGAATCTGTTCGTCTTTGAAGAGGTTAAATGGGTCGAGATTGCTTCGGATTGTTCCCGTGAAGAGGGTGGGGTCTTGAGGAACTATAGTGATCGACTCTCGCAAGTCTTTTAGTCCGATAGTACCGATATCCACATCGTCAATGATAATTTGTCCCTTCTCGGCCTCCAGTCCTCGGAAGAGGGCAAGAGCGAGAGAGCTTTTTCCGGCACCAGTGCGACCAACAATTCCCACTTTCTCCCCAGATTTTACCTTGAAAGAAACGCCGCGGAGAACAGGGTCAAGGTCGGGTCGGTACCGCGTGGAATAATTGACGAATTCGACAGCACCTTGGCTAGGCCAGTTCGCAGCGGGCCGCGCATCATGAATGATAGCCGGCGCTTCCTGTTCCACCTCTAGGTACTCCTTGACACGTTCAACAGAGTTCATGTTCTGTTGGACTTCCGAGTACAACCTAACTAGCCAGAGGACATTTTCCGTAAAAGTAACCGCGTAGGTTAATGAAAGCCCTGCGGCACCGGCGTCGATCTTTCCAATGTTTGCGATGATGAAAGAGGCCGTCAAGAAGGAAACCAACGCACCCGTGATATCGACACGGAATGCGAGCCACCTATTACTAGCCCATAGATAAATGTGAGGACGATTGTAGGAGTTGATGCGCTGATGATTATCTACGATAAACCTCGGGCCATCACCATAGGCACGGATCGTAACAACACCGTTGAGGGTCTCGCCGAATTGCTGATAAAGTGGACTGCGCTGAACAGACTCTAGTCGTTTCATATCACGCGATGCGTTCACGTACACAGCCCCCAAAGCAAAGTACACGAGAGTGATGAAGACAGCAGCGATCAAAAAGCCAGGCGTGATTACCGAGATCAGAATCACAATCATAATTACCGAGGCTAAGCTGTGCATCATACCAATCGCAACAGGCGCAACTTCTTGGTCGACAGCTTCAACATCTTTGGAGAACCGGTTCATAAGCTGGCCAAGGGGCGTTGAGTCGAAAAACTTGAACTTAGCGTGCATCACCGTGTTCAAAAGCCGAGTGTGAATCTTAGAAGATGCATGCAGTGAGCCCCAGAAAAGAACTCCTTCTCTTGATAGCGAGATCAGGAGGTAAAGAATCCCGAGGAGTGCATAGACGCCCAAGTAAAACACAACATTCACATCATCGTCACCATCAGTAGCAGAAGCCTGTGCGCCAAGCTGGGGTGCACGGAAACCCGCGGTTCGTGGAACACCGCCAACATTGAATGACGGAAATTTGAAATTTGTCAAGGCCGCATATGTACCAGCAGTATCCACGTCCACTTTCTCAGTACCGTAAGAGTTTGCCCACTGTCGGATCCAGATATTGGTTGAGACTGACCCGAGTTGCTGAAGGCTGAAAACAAGCACTGCAACAACCCAGTAGCGCCAGGACCCCATAGACTTGAGGTACATCCTGATCGTCGACCATTTGATGCTGCCAGTAGCCTTTGACTCCACTCGCTTAGACCCTGATTTTTCTGTTTTGTTGCTCTTTCCAGCTGATCCATTGGCTGCAAACCCATTGCTATCGGGCGACTCTTCCTCACCACCAAGCTCTTCCGAGTCCGAGGTCCGGCGAGGTCGAGGCGGGGAGCTAGCTCTGGAGCCTGGCCGGGATTTGAGTAGGTCCTCGCCTAAGGCTTTCGATGCAGCTGCATCATCAGGTCGGCCCTGGAAGGCAATTTTACCATTGTCGAGAACAACTATGTATTCGGCTTGGAGAGCAGTCAACGCAACATTGTGAGTCACAAGGATGCAAGTGCGATCAATCATCAAAGGACCAGTGAGTGCCTGTCTGAAGATATGCTTTGCTGTGTGAGAATCGACAGCGCTCAAGCAATCATCAAGGAGAACGTGCCGGGCTCTGCTATAAAGCGCGCGTGCGAGGGATATTCTTTGCTTCTGGCCTCCAGAAAGACCGATTCCTTTTTCTCCTACAAGAGTTTGGTCACCCTCGTCAAGAATTTCCAGATCGCGTTCCAACGCACAAGCTTTGACGACTGCATTATAGCGACGTTGATCAAAAGGAGAAGCAAAGATGATGTTTTCTTTGATGGTGTCATTAACAAGCCAGGCTTCTTGCGCGCAATATGCAACACTTTCGATAAGCCCTGTGCGAGAGTCAACGGGCAATTCTGCTCGATTCGCCGTTCCACCAGGTAGGTGGACTCTCCCTTCCAATAGCCTCATTTCGCCCAAGAGCGCCATCAAAAGAGACGTCTTGCCAGAGCCCGTGGGTCCAGCGATGATATTGAGCTTTCCAATGTGGAACTCCACATCCATATTGATTAGGCGGAAAGTATCCGCAGCAGCGTCTGATTCACCATCCTCATTGGGTGCTCTTGAGGAGCCCCAGGTGAGCGTAGCCTTGTCTAGAGCAATGCGTGGCTCAGCACTGTCCTCTTCTCGGAGTTGTTGATATTTTTCAGTCTCATCTTCGTTCAAATACTTGTCCACTCGGTCGAGAGAAACTTTCGACTCCTGGACGTGGGCCACCATATCGGCAAGTTGATCCAAGGGAACACGGAGCAGTGAGAACATAGAGAGAGCCGGGAAAGCAATGGAGGGAGTAAGCCTCTTCCCCTCAACCACGGTATAAAGGAAGAAAGACGCAAATGTGATAAGTATAGGCGTCCCATACCAGATCGTAGCTGCCCCGGACCATAAGATGTAGCGATAGCGCAAGGCCTTCAGCTCTGCCCTTCGTTTCTCATCCACTATTTCTTGGAACCTCTGCTCCCAAGCAAAATACTTGATGATCCGAATGTTCTGGAGGATCTCATTGGTGGCGTGGATACGAGCATCAGTTCCTTTTAGAATCTGATTCTGGAGCTTTGCGAACCTTTTCGCAATAAACAAATTCACAGGAAGCATCAACACCATAATCACGATACCAGCGAATGAACTGAAGCCGAGAAGTCTATACAGAAGCGTGACGGCAATGATGACTTGTACAGGTACGCTGGCCCATAAGAAATGAAGATACGCACCCACTTCGCTAACCTTGAAGGAATCAATGGCCATCAGGTTGATAATGGTACCGATATTAGCCATCGACTCTGCATCATCATCATCATCATCATCTGCGTCCTTGGCCTTGTTTTTTGGGGATTCATTTTCGGTGTCATTGCTGTTCTTCTGCTTGCGGCCGAAAGAGAAGAACTTCTTCTTATCCTTGATAGGCTCCTTGGTTGTCTTCTTGGCACCTTCGACAGATGATCCAGCCTTTCGCCTCAGTGCTTTAGCGTAAATCTCACCGATGATAATAGCACGGAGTTTCACGCCCAGTTTGCGCCCAATCCACAGGGCTTGGCCATCAGCCACACCTTGGATAGCGCCGGAGAAAAACAGTAGCGCTGCATATAGCCATGCCGCATTTGGTGTTGCTGATCTTGGATCCTCGACATACTCAAGGATTACTTTAAGAAGCAGAGTCGGTAAATACGTAAAGAGGTTCGAGAATATGGTCCATGCGCCTTGAAGCAATATGGTACCATAAAAATACCGCCCTAGCTTCCATACCAAGGAGCCCTTGTATTGTCTGCAGCGGAAATCTTCTAAAACCGTAGCAGCCTTTTGGGATGCAGTCAAGTTCCAAATATCGTCGAGATCCAAGGGCTGTCGATAGCCCTTCAAGATTAATGGATCCAGCCAAGAAAAGGTTGCCAGAGAAGCGAGGCTAGCGATGGGGTGTCTCGCCGGCTCCAGACCGTCTTCATGTGGAACAAGAACAGCCTTATTTCCTCTGCGGGTGCTCACGGCGAGGAGCAGGAGAAAGCTAGACAAGCCGAACTCCACCGAAGTCAAGATCAACGCATGTCTTGACCTCGGGTAGATGACGGAAGACCGGAATACAAAGACCGTGAATAGCCACTGGAGTCCGTAAAGAATAGCTGTATGGTTCCAGAGTTTTACGCAGGAACGAAGTTGGAGAATGGAGAGAACCAATCGGACCAATACAAGGAATAATACGTAACTCCACGATATCAGCTTAGCCACAGCCGGAAGCTCACCCTTATGACCCCATGCATTTGTGGAGAGAACGGTGACAAAGACGGCGACTTCCCCGATGAGAGCGGCGACCTCTAATGACACCAAAACAATCTCGCCTCGAGGGCGATCAACTTCAAAGTGTGGCAGTTCAATTTGCGCCGCCTTAGATAGCATTGGGTCAGATTCCCCCGCCAGTTCTTCTTCCCCCAACCCGGTGTTTGGTATGCCATCTCGAGTTTCGTCGTTCGCTAGGAGTCTATAGGAATTGCCTTTCCTATGTAAAGCATAGCGATAGATAATGTGGTATAGAATGAAGAAAAGCGAAAGTCCGCACGCAATAAGCGGGAATATTACTTGTAGGTAGCTAATACAGAAAAAAAATTGATTAGTACCGAGTTGTTCTCGCCTCCGCGGTGGAAAAAGAGGCTGACGATAAGGAACTTACTTGCGCTGGAAGCAAAGAGAAAGATCATCCACAGCCCATATAGGGCCGTAGCATTTCGGGATCATATCTACTGCGCCCAAAGAATTTAAAATTCGCAAGAACTAGAGTCTTGCGTAGCCACTGGTCTCTCCTAGGATCCGGACAGCAGAAGAAGCTGCCCAGATTATTCGCAAGATCGGAGAGCAGACTTTTCAGCAAGCAGCTGACGTTACTTGAGTGTATCCAAGCTTGAAACCAAAGGCAAGCCGGACATGACAAATACGAGAGAAGTCCGATTAATATAGTATTTAAATAAACACACTCTGGTATAAAAGAAGGACAAAGAATGGACAAATAGGAGTTCCGAGACAATGGGATAATGCAAGTAACATAGGAGAAAACGATGGAGGAAGAGTGGGACATGCCGAGTCAGACTTGCTTCGAATTAGATCGACGCCGCGACCGCCCACCACGAAGGCGAAGGATCCAGATTTCTTGAGCTAAACCAATGCCTGCGCCTCCCCCTGCTCATAGTCTGGATATGCCATCATAACTAGCCCGCTTCCAGCCAGAGTACATTTGGCTCTTTTTACGAGATGATCACAATGTGTCATCCTTGGAGTCATAACTGCAGGTGTGAGACATCTGAATGAGCCTCACCAGAAATAAAGGACAATTCAGGCTTCTTTACGAGATAGTTGCAGATACCGATGTCGCAAACGGTCCAAGCAAGAAATGTTATTATCAGATGGTTGCATTTCCAACGATTACTCCTCGGGGATAAGATCTGACTGACTCTCGCACTTCACACATCAGATTCACTCCCGTACGACCAAACTGCCCTCGATTATTGCTCTTCAAAAAGAGAAAGAACTATTTGTCCCCGGGTTGATAACTTCTACTCGAATCAACCTTTCACGAAGCTTGGGGATACGATTGTAGATTCTGTTCCCCTCCGAGGGGTGTCTGTGCACTCTGCACTACTCTGGCGCTGTCACACCGACTTGGATGCGGATGTATGACCGACCTTCCTGAAAAGGAAATATACCTGGTCTGCAGTGGTGTAGCCGAAAGCCCAGAAGCGTGTGTTACGAGACTGAACATTTGGACGGGGGATGCACGTTAGTCAATAATATTATAATATTGAGGCCAGTGGGGGCAAAGATACCTCGTTAACTGTCATAGTTTCCGCCAGGTATCCTTTTCACACTCCATCCTCGACTTCTCGACTACTACTTGGTTTAATTAACGTGACTCACAGTGGGTTCAAGAGTGCAACGCTACGATCGATGGATTCAACTAATATAGGTTGCCCTCGTGATAAGGCCATGGTTCTCCCAGTCAAGACGACAGGCGGGAGAAGGGGCTCTCGCCCCCCTGCTGATTCTATTGGATTATTAATCTATGCCGGCAAGGTAGAGGAGCATGAGGCCAAAAAAATCCCCACTTAGATACCTGCGCTTGTATCCCCACCATGTGTTCTTGGTGGATAAGACGCAAGAGGGAGGAGATAGATCGCCAACCCTCAAAAGAGCGCCCAGGATTTTCACTCGTACTTTTGATAGAGAGTAGAAATCATACTTCAAGGGATATTTTTTTTTCTCTCCCATCCCAAGGGCGGCAATATTGGTCAGCAGCACCAGAGAAAATTTTTCAGGCACATTGTTCAATTGCATGCGATTCCATTCAGTAAATCACCCACCCAATAGCGCCACCCGGAACCTTCCGTGTGGTGCACATGGATAGCGCCACAGTTCTTTTGCCTGTTGGAGAGAGACGTCTCCAGAAATAATCCCCATGATGGCTCCAGACAGTGACAACCACCTCTGATCAGGCAGAGACACCAGGCTGCGCCTCTAACATTCACTTCAACCTTGCCACCATCAAACCCTTCTCACTTACTTCACCTTCTCCCCCTGTTCTGCAACCGCCACGACACGCGAGCCTTTCTCGGCGACGGCTGCCATCATGACAGAACGTATCTTGATGAATGAATACAAGGCACTGGTCAAAGAGCCATGGGTCAATATTGAGGTATGCTTTTGAAAGAAATGAATTTGGATAGAGAAAAACATATTCACTCTTCTTTTTTGACAAAAAACCTCTCCTCTCTACACCACTCACTAACAGTTTACCCCCCTTAGCTCAACAATGACGACATTTTCAGTTGGACTGTCGGGTTGATCGTTGTGAATCCAGACTCGATGTACTATGGCGGTTATTTCAAGGCTGCAATGAAGTTTCCTCGAAATTACCCCTACTCGCCTCCAGGTGCGTACGATGCATTTTTCTTTCCTCAATCCTGTTTCTAAATTTATCTATCCACCACCCCCTCCAACCCCTGCGCCAGCAAAAAGAAAGAAATTTTTATCGCTCACTAACACCGCTCTCTCTCTCTCTCTCAACCGACAGAATTCCGCTTCCTCCACCCCCTCTACCACCCAAACATTTACCCGGATGGCAAACTCTGCATCTCCATCCTCCACTCCCCCGGAGACGACGAGATGTCCGGCGAACTCGCCTCAGAGAGATGGTCCCCTGCCCAACGAGTCGAATCCGTTCTGATCTCCATTCTCTCCCTCCTCGACGACGCCGAGGTGTCATCCCCCGCTAATGTCGACGCTGGCGTCCTGCTCCGCAAAGAACCAGAGAAATATAAAGCGATCGTGAGGGAGTGTGTGGAGAAGTCCAAGGCGGATATCCCTGAGGGGTTTGTTATGCCTACTCACCAAAGTACGAGCGCACCGGTCAAACATGTCGAACAGGATGACTCGGATTTCTGGGTTGAGAGCGATGCGGACGATGATGTGTTTGGTGGGAGTGATTCTGAGGTGATGCTGGATTCTGATGATACTGGGAGCGATGAGGAGGAGGAGGAGGATAAAGAGACTTGATGCCTCGGGCCGGTTCCGGTTTCTGTTCTCGGTTTGTTCTCTTGGCTCTGAAATCTATTTTGGCGTGGGGGGTTTTCTTATCAGTTCAGTGCATAGCATGGCGCAGGCGCATATAGGCCATATTCTTATCATATTTTGATCCTCTACCCATGATTGAATCTTTCTCGGTTGTACTTATTGGGCATTATAGAAATTACACTAAGTTACCACTAACACTACCAATTATTATCAGATAATGATCAGCTGAAAGGAAAATGTGATTCATTCCGGACTGAACTGATGTTATGCATATGATGTAGTACTAAACTACCAGAGATAAAGTTACTACAAATAAAGACGGGTACATGAGGAAAACGCGACAAGAAAAGAGATACCCAATCAGACAACAGGAAACCAAAGGGGAACTGAGTCTAAGTACAACCGAAAGCCAGATACTCCTTACATGGCCTGGGCGAGAATGCCACCAGGCTTGAAAGGAGTAGAAGAGTCGGCGGGGGCATCGGCCTTCTTGCCAACCTTGTAGCCACCCTTGGCAACAATCGCAGAGTAGTTGGAGGAGCCACCGCCATTCCAAGCGAGGAGCTATAAGAGAGTGTCAGCATAATTTCATAACTATATGAGGCAGTGGATAGATGACTTACGTTAGGTGTGTCCGAGGGAATATCAGTGAGGATGCCCTCGGTGGCGATGGAGATAAGATCCTTCTTGAGCTTCGCAGGTGTGAGCTCAACAGCAAAGGCGGAATCCTTCGAGGGCTGGAGGGAAACGAAGTACGCCAACAAGCCGGCAATATGAGGCGAGGCCATGGAGGTTCCAGAGATAGTGTTGACAGCGTGCTCGCTACCAATCCAGGTTGAGAGGATGTTAAGACCGGGAGCAAAGATATCAGTGCACTTGCCGTAGTTGGAGAAATAAGCTCGTTCATCTGCGAGTGTGGAGGCACCGACGGTGACAGCGAGCTCGGCGGCTGCGGGAGAGTAGTTGCAGGCATCGGCGTTATCATTGCCTGCTGCAACAGCAAAATGAACACCAGCTTCAACACCAGCGTTGACAGCATCCTCAAGGGCCTTAGACTTGCCACCACCAAGACTCATGTTTGCAACACTGCCCTTGAATTTCTTGCCTCCCTTCTTGACTTTGGTGATGTGGGACTCAACTGCCCACTCAACTCCTTTCATGACATCAGACATAGTACCAGAGCCACTAGACCTGAGGACCTTGACGGCATAGATGTTGGCCTTCTTGGAGACACCATACTTCTGGCCAGCAATTGTGCCAGAGCAGTGGGTTCCATGTCCATTTCCATCCAAATCCTCATCATTAGTAGGGATAGTCTTTCCCCAAGAGGCACGGCCACCGAAGTCCACATGATCCACATTGATACCAGTATCAATAGTGTAGACATCAACACCCTCGCCACCCTCGGAAGCATAGAGGTACTTGTTAAAGGTACCGAAGGAGAGGCTATCACGATGGGAGATACGAGCCAACCCCCATGGAGCGTTCTTCTCGATCTCCGTGTCTTCCATAGTGTGGACCTCAGAGTCTCGTTCGATGTAGTCGACCTGCAATAACCCGTGTCAGCAAAGGCCTCGCAAGTGATACGAGATAGCAGGTCATCACTTACATCAGGGTGGTTGCGGATTTCCTCGATGGTGTCTTCATGGAAGTGTCCGGAGTATCCCATCACAGCTCCAGAGATATCAAATGTATTCTTCAGACCAGCGAAGACTTCTTCACCGAACCCAAACTCAAAACCGAGGAACCGCTTCTTCAGCTCGGACCGACCAGTCTGTTGAGAGTGAACGTCCTGGACCCAGCTTTGGTGAGCAAGGGCAGCTTTCGAATCTACATGCTTCTTGAAAACGACAATGTAGGAGTCTGGAATCTCCTGGGAGTTCACAGATGAAAGGATAGGAGCTGCTCCATTGTGGATGGAGTCAACGACGACCGGGGAGGCCGCCGTCAGCAACGGGAGCAGGGAAAGGCTAGCCAAGCCTCTCATGATGGGTGGTAGAGTAAAGATGAAACGAATCAAATAAAACACAAAGGAACAGATGAAGAAGGAATGAAAAATTGAGAGGGAAAGGGGTGATGATGGAGGATGAGGATGGGTTGATAGGTAGGGATGAGGAGGTTGGATGGAAGGAGAGGAGAAGAGAGGAGATAGGTACTTATCAGCTGCAAGGCAAGGGCACCTGGGTGATGATGCAACCTCGAATACCGTAATTTACAGAGCATGACCTGATGGGACAGCTCTTTGACTGGCTGTCGATCCGCCGAGATTAGCGGGGTGGGACGCCTGGGGTAAAATACATACCACTACCTATCGTCTGCAGGTATGGCGGTAACGCCGGGTCGTACAGGTCACTCGGGAGATAAGCGCAACAAACAGTGGCGGAGTCCACTAGCATCCAACTATCTGTTCCCACAGCCAGTACCTAATAATGAGGCGGGTGAAGTACAGCCTGGGGATCATGTATCTGTTCTCAGGAGCTCCCATCCAACCACGAGCAAAAGAGGCGAGCTTTCCTACGCGGAAGACACCGGTCCAGGCGGTGACTCAGATGATCCAGGTAACTAACCCCGGAGCATGTCCACTTACCAAAATAGTCTAGCGTGTCCTAGGTCGAAACAGGTCACTTGGTCTGCTTTACCGCCAAGATGGCCACCAGACCTGACGATCCTCAACCCATGGTTCGGTTGATGGTCTTGAACCCAAAGGTACCTAGGAACAGTTGAATTCTGCCTTGAATTGTTTCGTCAATTATCACATTCATTAGTCTATTCCCTCATGGTAAATCATTACAAGATTTGCTGATGATCAGAAACATACTTGGATTGTGCACAAGCCTCCATTCTCCTTTCAGTCTGTTTCCACTTCTCCGTCATAATAGCCACTCATGTCATCATGTTAATGGGCGCTCCTTACCCAACAACACTGCAGCTTACTAGGTAGGTACTTTATCCTCGATTCCTAGGTGCTCCTAGCTTACTTAGTGAAATTTTAGGCTTCAAATAGATATACAACGCATTCACAACCTTTCTCTTCTTCTTTGACCAGGTTCAGGCCTCAGGTGATACTTAGGATTTAGTACTCCAGTAAATATATAAATGTGGGTTGAGTGTTTACACTCACTCATGAGGGGCACTACAGCACCAGGTATTCATTCTCCCAGTGGCTTTTATCCGCTCTCATTCCCCACAAATTAGCAAAAAACCTCGGGCCTTGGTTTGGCAAACAGCTTGAGGAGTATTTCGGAAACAATCCCAGTGTCGTGGTGCCCTCGATAATTTAGCAGAGAAATCTAGGTGCATTAAGGATATACTTCACAGCATCATTCGAATCAGTGCAGTAATGATGGGTGCAAGATCATTATTCTGTACTATTTATTAATACCATGTTCAATCTCAATTTAAACACTAGCTTGCTTTTGATCTCAAACCATGGCTCTCAAATCATGGCCTGGCCAAGCCATTTTTGGGGTAAGACAGCCATATGTTAAGATGACCGGCACGTAGGGGCAGGCAGTAGATGTCGTGCCATCACCGCTAAAACATTTTTTCCCTCTGAGATACTGCGGAACATCTTTTAAGGAGCTTCTTTTCTTTAAATATGCTTCGTCCTTCAACTCCGACGGGGGAGAGCCTGAGATTCCGGTTTAAGTTCCTTATCCATGATCTATGATGGTTCTGAGCATTGCGATAAGGGCTTATCGATACTTCCTCTCAACCAATAAGAGCTGAGACGGCGGAACGAGTCTGTCACCTGATAAACTGGGGGCGGCCGTTTAAAGGCATTGCTTCAGGTTACAGCTAGTAGTATTGTTTCATGATCGGTCGACCATTCAACCATCAAGCATTAGTCTACCTGGGCGTCTTTTGAAGGCATTGAAGTAAGTCAATCTGTCTCATTCGGTGCCCTTTATTTCTCAAAATTCTTTATGCACAATTGCTAAACTTTGGGGAAAAAACGATAGTCCTTCCGCCCCTCCTTCCACCGCAGCCGATTAGGTGCCACGATTGAATGCGTTAGCTCCTGCATCACCTACCAATGAAGACTGTCTTCACAAATAGTAGAAGCTTAGGTTCATGTCTGATGGTCACCGGCCGTCAGATAGGTAGCTGGGGAACTTCTGTGGCGCAATGAACCCGGCCACTTCCCTCCCTTCGCCGCCTCCTTCCTCGTCCACCCACCGGCCAGCTGCCGAGATAGCACCGGCTATCGAGGAGTTGAATGATATTTGCAATGGGACATCTCTAGATCCCCAAGCGGCGCATGCTGCAACCCAGTGCCTGCTTCGCCTCCGTCATACATTTATCGATAGTGACCATCCTCGGGAAGCAAAGGAATCGTTCAAGCACCTACACGGTTTCCAGTCACTGCTAGACCTTCTGAGGAAGATTTCTCAGTTTTATAACCCAGATAATCTATCTAAGGAGGAGAGGAGAAGCCTTCTGACGCTTTACAAGGATGCCCTGGCGGTTCTGGCGGAGAGCCTTAAGGGCCACTTCGGTAATAAAAGGCATTTTGCAAGTCGCATCTTAGGTGGGGGCGAAGGGATTTTAAGCGATGTGTTTGCAACTCTTGCGAGAAAAGTAGGTGATATCCATGGTGATATGGAATACTTCTATGGCGGCATGCTCGCAGCAGCCCTCTGCCAAGAAACCGTTGTTGACATCTTTACCACACTCCACGCCAAATTTCCGGAGGCTGGAGAGGTATCCTCAAAAAATGTTAGAATGGAAGTGGATCGCTTAATAGGGACATCGGAGAATGTTGAAGTTCCGGAAATACTAGGCCCATTGCTTCGGGTGTGGTTGACACAGTCGGCGTCCTCCAGGCCTGAACATTTGATTCAAAGGCTCGCTGTGCCGTCATGTCTCTGCCAACTTGCATCGCAAAGTCTGAGAAATATCACAACCTTGCATGCAACTGGGACGCTAAGCCTGATCCTCCCCATCTTATTTAACGATGATCGCCTGGAAGGCGAGAGGTTACTTTACCAGGAGCTCGCACAAGTGCTGTGCACTCAAGGAATCAGTAGTGTGGACGATGCAGTTTCTCTCTATAGAAAGGCTCATGGCAGTGAAAAAGTGCTACGCTTTCTTGTTAGTGTGCTTAAACAATCCAAAGAACCCCCGTCCATCCAATTTGATCTGTCACTACATGGCTATTGCTCCTTGGAGTTTTCAACCTTGAGACGCTCGTTCCCGCCAACCACTTCCTCTGGATACACGCTTGCGACATGGGCGCGCTTTGACAAGTTTGACCCGGATACACATACAACTATCTTCGGGGCATTTGATCCGAGTCAGACCTGTTTCCTTCTTGCATATCTTGAAAAGGACACACGCAATTTTATTTTACAAACCTCTATAAAGGGATCTCGTCCCAGTGTACGGTTCAAGTCATTCGCATTTTTGCCCAATAAGTGGTACCATATTTGTGTGGTTCACAAGAAACCTAAACCGCCATCGTCTTACTCCCGCGCGTCTCTATTTATAGATGGTGAGTTTGTGGAGCAGTTGAAAATTGAGTATCCATGTACACCAGTTGCAAGCACCCCGAATCGGTTGCCGAGGGTGCAGGCCTTTTTTGGCACCCCTCAGGACCTGGCAATGAGACTTGGAAGGGGGGTATCCAGCTCTCGTTGGTCCCTAGCAAACGCAATTCTCTTTGAAGAGGCCTATAGCGATGATATGATCGCTGTTTTCTATAACCTTGGCCCTCGTTATTATGGTAACTTCCAAGATTGCCTGGGTTCTTTTCAGACCTACCGGGCTTCAGCGACCTTGAATCTTCGTAATGAGCACTTGCATCCCGGTAAAGAAGAACAGTCGGATATTGTGACCGCTATTCGACGGAAAGCAAGCACTTTAGTGCGTGAAGAGGCCATACTGATCAATGTGTCTCCTTTGTCTATTTTAGATGATGATGACAGTAACATTATTGATGAGTCTCGGCTCATAAAATCTCTCTCCAAACAAGCTGCGAAACATCTTCACCAGCTGACGAAAATGGGAGGGAATCCAGTGGCAATAAATGGTGCAACTCCTGCAATCAACGATGCTTTGGTACAGGCATACGGTGTTGGTGTTTTAACAGGCGATCCGGTAGTCACACTGCCTTATTCATTAGACGATACAAGTTGGCGCATTGGCGGCTGCGCAGCGGTGCATTTGAGTTTAGTACATGCAGCTGGCACTGCAGACTGTACACTGCTTGCCGTGGAAGCTTTATATGAAGCTGTACAAGACAACTGGAGAAACAGTGAAGCTATGGAAAAAGAGAATGGCTACGGAATCCTCGCTGCTTTACTTCGCGAAAAGCTAGGCTTGAGCCTGGGGAACAATAGTGCGGCACCGAAAACAACCAGTGCTTGCTCAACTCACGAAGAGCGATCTGCTTTGGCCCTGGAACTTCTCCGTCTAACCCTTCGGTTTGTGGGGTATGACTTTGAGCAACCAAGTCGCTCCATCATCACGAATCCTCTAGCCTACCGGATTTTACTTGTTGACTTGGAGATATGGAGATTTGGGGAATTCCCTCTCACCGAGTTGTATTATACCCAATTTTGTGTATTTGCAAGCCAGAGCCAATTTCGTCGGTTCAACTCAAAGCGGCTTGCTCGCATGCGTAAGTGATTTCTCCGAATAACTTCACTTCGATATTGGTGCTAATGAGGTCCAGGCGTCAACAAGAAGCTGCTTGTGGCCTTGAAGGGCGAAGACTTTACACCAGAGGCGTTACGGCTGTTCACAGCTGCTTTCAAGTCGCTGATGGAAAACTGTCTTTCTGCGGACTTGCTTCGCTCATTGGCTCTTTTCATCACCTACTCCCTTCACCGACCCAGAGAATCAAGCGCATTGCATAGGAAAAAGAGCATTCGATTTAACACAGGCGCAAGACATTCCGCAGCCCCTGCAGAGAAGGGGAAGACCGCCTCACCTGTTGCGGTCGCGATCGAGATGCTTCGCATGTATTGTTCCCTTCTATGTAACGCTCATGATCTAGGGCCCATCAAGAAATTCGCTAGAACTGTCACAAACAAGGTCTGTATAACAAGCACCTACTACTTCCTCCTGGCAAATTTACTGACCCCAGTCCAGTGGCTTTTGTATCTCATGTGCGAGGAAGAGCCAGAGATTGTTGTTTTGGCCAGTCGAATCTTAGCTCGACTTATTGTTACAAGTGGTGCTCAGTATAACAAAAAGTTCAGTGAGAAGAGTGGAGGATATGTTATTATGCGTGACTCTTTGAAACGATGGTGGGACATTCCTACTCTATGGCCTATTTGCCTCTCCATACTTTTCGGACTTGACCTTGCCACAATATCGATTGATAAGCAATTCGATCATCTTGCTCTCACGGAGATTTTCCTGGCTGCTCAGATTAAGGTCGTTTTCCCAGAAATACTTCCTGTCATCACCGCGATGATGGAATGTGCTCTGAGAAAAATCGCACTGGCGCCTAACGATACAGATGCCCCTAGCTTTATTCAGGGAGCCTCACTCCAAGCTGACACACCATCAATGGCCTCTTATGTACCGGTTCCCACAAATAGAGAGGGTATTTCACTCATCACGGCTGTCGTTGAATTTCTGGACAGAATGCGCTCGAAATCGCAAGGCTTCCGTGACTTCACGGTCCAGCCCGAATACACTCAAAGTCTAATCTGTGTACTTTTTCCAGTTGTTATTGGGTCGGATACTTTGGGTTCAGAGGCTGAATTAGCCCACCGAGTCAGCAGCCTCGGGCTGGATAACCATAATGCTTCTGTTGCACGTCCAGCCTCGAGAGATACCCCTGATCTGCGAACTACTACAGTTGAACAGCCAGGACATCGTGATGAAACCGATGGATCACTGAGACGTGGGTCGTCATTTATACTTGTCTCATCCGATAGAGGAAAATACGCGCGCTCTCCCGCGCAAATCCGTCACGCGTTTGCTCCCGAACAGATACATATTGATGGAAGTACAAATCATCCTATTATTTCTCGTGTTCTTAGCCTGGTCGTTTCGATATTTGCCGAGCAAGTCCTGGAGCGGAAAGACTTCTCTGGCCTTGGCCTCTATTTGAAAACCCCATCCGGACTTTTGGAGCATCAAGCGTATTTTAATTCGTGGCTCATGAGAAGTCTATTGTCAACACTAAAAGATACTCTATTCTCTAAAACGCAACTTCTGTCGGAGCCCCGTGTGCTCACTAATTTGGGACGGTTTACGACCCATCTAAGTGAAGCAGTTTTTGAGGGTTGGTTTTTGGATGGCACAACAGCCACCCTTGAGTTTTCAGGAACCATTTTGGAATATCTTCAACGACCAGATATTTCCCGCCTGAAAAGTATTCGGCTTTGCAGCCAGGTGATAGCAACCATTCGGTCAAATGTATTCCGCGTTGGCTTGCTCCAACTTTCAGAAGCGACAGGCTCGGACGCATTGGGCTTTCTCAACCGCTTGTCTTACTGGCAAGTCGTTCTTCTACCTCCGGGAGACACTCAGTCGGACTATCTGCAGCTGTTATGCTATCTTCTTTACACCAAGTTGATTGACAAAAACCAGGATGTGCGACTTGCTGCAGCAGGTCTTTTCAGGATCATGCTAGTGCAAAAACCAACTGAAATGTTCACAATCTTAAGCTTTGCAACGATACCCCTTCAAGAGCGACTTTCTGGTGGGTTTGAAGCCCTCGTTGGCATGGATGATAACGCTTTTTTGCAGTGGGTGGATGATCAGCACGAAGATCTTGATTCCCTCTTCTGTGGCATTTTAGCGAAATCGTGGGAGAACTTTGTTGGCGAACAAAATGCAAACATTGAGAACTCGTCACGAGCGCGGCTCTCTAAGCGCAATGACAGACTGAAGCAATTAAGCCAACTCGAGAAGCTCAATGATGAAGTCACACGAAGGCATGAAGTGACATTCCCACATTGGATATCAAACATATCGGCTTCGGAGTTCTTGAAATACCAGAGGGCCCTGCAGGACCAGCAAGACAGCTACTCATTCATGTGGACCACTTTTTCTAACCTAACCCTCGACTTGCGGCGATTTGGGGGTGTGTTAGCCGAAGATAAGGAAAGGAAATGGCGACTTGACCAGACTGAGGGCCGAAGCCGTATGCGACTTCGCATAGTTCCGGACGACTCAGGTGAAAGACAGGATTATCAACCGAAACGTAAAGCATCGGAACCCCCCGCTCCCACATTGAGGGTTGACACGGGTGTGCAACCATCGTCCTCCGAGACGGAAATGCTTCGCCTCGAACCTACCGGTCCGAATACTGAGGGATCCGACGATAATGCACAGGGACTTCTTCCAGACAGTAGCAGCGTGCTTGAAGAAAGTTTTGAAATGATTGACGACCCGAAAGCGGACCTTGAGGATTACGAAGACAAGAATAGAAAAGTTATGCGAAGCCTGCATCGTGGGGATCTAGTCGAGAATCTTTGCAACATGTCGCGAATTGTCGGTCTCGAGGCATTTGAAGGGCTATTGATCCAAGGCAAAGACCACATTTATATCCTTGATAATTTCTTTCAGCGGTCGGACGGTGAAATCGTCAATGTTTGGCAAGCCCCTACGGATGAACGAGACCCTTACGTTCGAATGATCTCTGGCAGGGAGTCGAATGAGCGTAGGCCCCAGGAACATGAAACACGGAGCTGGAAATGGATGGATCTGATCAGCGTATCGAAACGGAGGTTCTTATTTCGTGATGTCGCATTGGAGATATTTTTCACCGATGGAAGCAGTTACCTGTTGACCCTCAACTCCTCGCGAGCCCGCGACAGCCTATGTAGCCAACTTGCTAGCAAAGCGCCGCAAGTGACTGGAAGCGTTGGCCATTCAAGACCAGAAGATTTATGGAGGTTTGAGACGCTTCGAAGCCAAGAAGATGCACCGCAATCCCTTGGGTCGAAATTTGCGAGCGTTTTCGGTCACTCGCCGGTACACCCGGCCACCCGCAAGTGGGTGAGGGGGGAGATTTCGAACTTCCATTACCTTATGTTGATCAATACGTTAGCTGGAAGGACTTTCAATGATTTGACACAATACCCCGTTTTCCCTTGGGTGCTTGCCGACTATACAAGTGATGAGCTCGATCTAACCAATCCAAAAAGTTTCCGTGATCTGTCGAAGCCAATGGGATGTCAAACTCCAGAGCGAGAGGCGGATTTTAGAGAGCGTTACAAGGCTTTTGAGGAGATGGGTGGTGGTGACTCGCCGCCGTTCCATTATGGCACCCATTACTCCTCGGCCATGATCGTTAGCTCATACCTCATTCGGCTGCAGCCCTTCGTGAAGTCGTACCTCCTACTTCAAGGCGGGACGTTCGACCACGCTGACCGTCTATTCTATTCGATCAGAAAAGCATGGGAGTCCGCATCGCGTGGAAACATGTCGGATGTGAGGGAGTTGATTCCAGAATTTTTCTATCTTCCCGAGTTTCTTGTCAATTCGAATAAGTACGAATTTGGCTTCCTTCAAAATATGGCAACCGCAATTGATTCTGTGGAATTACCGCCGTGGGCCAAGGGCGACCCAAAGATATTCATTGCAAAGAATAGGGAGGCTCTGGAGAGCCCATATGTAACTCAAAGCCTGCATCATTGGATCGACCTGGTTTTTGGGTGCAAACAGAAAGGAGAAGCGGCGGTCGAGGCAGTTAACGTCTTTCACCATCTCTCATACCATGGAGCCAAGGATGTTGATGCCATTGAGGACCCTGTAGAACGACTGGCCACCATTGGCATCATACACAACTTTGGCCAGACACCGCATCAAATTTTCACCCGACCACACCCCCAGAGCGAGGAGCAGCGATATAAGTCCCCAAGATTAGACTGTTTGGCAGAATCCCTCACTCAGCTTCCTCTCTCGCTCCTTGGTAAGTTATTCAAAATGACCTACGGCAATTTTTGCTATATGCATTCGCTAACATATCCTCAGATATTGGAGAGCAGGTCTCTTCAATGTCCATGAGGCATGATCGGCTACTATGCACCGCTGCCCTGAGATTGAATATACCACCGAATCACGACAAGTACATGGAGTGGGGCTTTTTCGACGGCAGTGTAAGGTTTTACTCTGCAGATAGCCGAAAGGTAAAGATATTGCGCTCCACATCTCTAAAGCTCCACGGCTGATCAAACACAAGCTGCTTGGCCATTTTGAACACCTACACATTGGTCAATTGTCATGCGCGATTTTTGCGGATTCCCGGACGCTGGTCACTGCAGGCACGGATTGCACAGTCTCAATATGGACCTTCACTCCCACTTCCAGGTCCGTTGACCTCCAGCCCGCGGGATCTTTATTCGGACATCGTTCGCCGGTCACAATACTTGCGGTATCGAGATCTTTCAGTGCCCTCTTATCAGCATCCACAGATGGCCAGATTCTACTCTGGGACCTCAACCGCCAATGTTTTGTACGGGAACTTCCAGCTAGCGGACCTGTAGATGTGAGCTAGTCCTATCCAGCCTCTATATAACCCATTTATCTACTAACATGATACCTCCCAGTGTGCCCGAATAAACGACGTGACAGGAGAAATCGCGGTTTGTCGAGGAAACCACATCACCCTCTTCACACTCAACGGGGCAGTGTTGTTGGAGCAGGTGGTATGTGAGTCAGATGACGATAGCATTCTGACCTGTGTTTTCTACGAAGGGGTCAACAATGAGTGGCAGGAGCGAGAGCTACTCTTCACAGGCCATCGGAGGGGGGTCGTCAATGTAAGGGGTTCCCCACCCTGGAGGCTCCTTTAGTAGGGAAACTGACGGTGCCTAGATCTGGAGTAAAACCATTCGCAATGGCCGGTTTGAATTAGAGTTGATCCGACAGCTCCATCACGTTGATAGCAACCGTGACACTGGCGCCAATATTTCCGCCGGGATTACCTGTATCCTTGCACTCCCACATGTTGTTTATACGGGAGATGAAGTAGGAAGAGTGGTGAGTTATCCCATTACCCTATGAAATCTTTGACTGTGGATCAGAAATGCTCATTGCTTAATGTCTGTCTAGTACGAATGGAGCTGTGTACAGCGCCGTTGAGGTGTGAGGAAGAGGGCCAATTTAACCGTCGAACTGTTTAGTCTAGTTCCTGCCGAACTAAACGGTTGTTGACGGCAATATAGAAATGTTGCCTTTATCCGCTGGTCACCTTCCGTAGTTCTTTTCTTTCTATGGTCATTTGACCCTTCTCTTTTTTTTTTTGGATTCAGCGCATCATTCATGAGATGGGCCATTGCAACCCAGATCGGCCTACGTGGGGGAGAGAAGTGGACACCATGTTTTACGGACAATTTTATTATTTACATTATTTGCATAGATCGAGGGCGGCGGCTATTCCACCCTCAAAAGGAAAGACAGCGAATTAAAAGTTTACCAAGATTTCAATCAATGTGAGCGTTGATTACCCGATGATTATGACTATCATTTTCTGTTCTTAAGTTTTGGTCACGGTATACAAAATGCTTATGGAATATTAGTAAGGGATCCAGAGGAGGGGTACTATGCGGAGTGATGTCGTCCAGCGTCCCTGAGCAGTCGGTCTGGTGATCGGATGTTTGTGAATTCAGGGAAGCTGTCAAAATTACCTTCTGAGTTAAGAAGCCAAGTAAAAGTAAGTAAGAATGAATTCCGGTGAAGGAGAAACAGTCAGGTAGTGCTCTGGAACTGCTGCATCCGTGGGGAAGAATGATTAGTTGGGAAGGGAAAGTGGACCGGGTATGTGTTTCCGGAGCACTCTGGACCGGCAGAGGTACCTGGACTCGGACGGGGAGCACTGAGCAGCGAGGACGAGACAGCTCCGGGGAAATAATGTTGAGGACAAGAGAGCTCCGCGAGTGTATTATTGCTGAGGGGGAATGGTGGTAAGGAGAGACTATGTCAGTTGGAGGTTAATCCGGAGTCAGTATTGGAGGAAGAGCCCGTCATATCAAGGCACAGGCATATTATTCACAGTCGGGAAATCGTTAGTAACGGCAGACTAATAATGCAATAAGAATATGGCTGGAACCAGACAACAGGGGGGAGAATTCCTCGTTGTTATACGCTGGAGGGGGGGAGGGACAAAGCAGAGCGTCATACCCAAAGGCCACCGCGCCCCACCGGCCCTTCGCATCCCACCTTTTGGGTTGAACAATCTATGGTCCCCCTCCATTAGTTAAGAACCTTCGCGTTCTCTTCTATCGCCACGTCTGCTTCTCTTCCTTTATCAATTCCTCCTTCCCCGTCTCTCTTCTCTCTCACTGATTGATTGACTACTATCTTGCATACCATCAATTCTTCCATCATGTCTACTTCTCTTGAACAGCTCAAGGCCACCGGCACCGTAAGCTCGCCCCTTTTGTCTCGCTTTCTCAAGCTTCACCGTCAATTTCTAACCTGCTATTCTTAGGTTGTCGTCTGCGACTCCGGAGACTTTGCCACCATCGGCAAGTACAAGCCTCAGGATGCCACCACCAACCCTTCCCTGATCCTTGCCGCCTCCAAGAAGGCCGAATACGCTGCCCTCATCGACGCCGCTGTTGAGAAGGGTAAGAAGCAAGGCAAGACTGTCGATGAGCAGGTCGATGCCACTCTCGATTACCTCCTGGTTGAGTTCGGCAAGAAGATTCTCGAGATCATCCCCGGAAAGGTTTCCACCGAGGTGGACGCCCGTTTCTCCTTCGACACCCAGGCCTCCGTTGACAAGGCTCTCCACATCATTAAGGTACAGTCCCTAGTTTTGCGATGCAGCTATTCTATGCACGCACACGTGAAGCTAATTCTGGATTCTACAGCTCTACGAGGAAAACGGTATCTCCAAGGACCGCATTCTGATCAAGATCGCCTCCACATGGGAGGGTATCCAGGCCGCTCACATCCTCCAGTCTCAGTACGGCATCAACACTAACCTGACCCTGATGTTCTCCCTGGTTCAGGCCATCGCCGCCGCTGAGGCTGGCGCTTTCCTGATCTCCCCCTTCGTCGGCCGTATCCTGGATTGGTACAAGGCCGCTCACAAGCGCGACTACACTCCCGAGGAGGACCCTGGTGTCAAGTCCGTCGAGAGCATCTTCAACTACTACAAGAAGTACGGCTACAAGACCATCGTCATGGGTGCCTCCTTCCGTAACGTCGGTGAAATCACCGAACTGGCTGGCTGCGACTACCTGACTATCTCGGTATGTGATTTCATTTTTTTTAGACACAAGATGACATGACAGAAACTAATGCGCGATTATTATAGCCCGGTCTGCTCGAGGATCTCTTCAACTCCACCGCTGCCGTCCCCCAGAAGCTCGATGCCGCCAATGCTGCCTCCCTTGATATCCCCAAGCAGAGCTACCTCAAGGACGAGGCTAAGTTCCGCTTCGACTTCAACGAAGAGGCCATGGCCGTCGAGAAGCTGCGCGAGGGTATCTCCAAGTTCGCGGCTGACGCCATCACTCTCAAGGATATCCTCAAGGCGAAGATCCAGGCATAGATTTTGGAGGGGGGAATTTAGCACAGGATGCATAATAATGGGAATCCCCTTTTCATATGTGTAAAAATTGGCGACTTGCAAAAATTTGTTTCTTAGAAGTTACGAATCACGGAACTGCGTTCTGCTCTACTTATAATTGCCTCTTCAAAACTCTTAACTTGTAGTAGTTATACTGGTACTTGTAGTAAAGGTAACCGGGCAAGCTTTTAGTTTGAGCCATTTTGCGTAACAAGCCTAAGGAATTGCGTGCGATCGGGTGTGGATACGGTAGGTAGTTTTTTTTTTATATGTGTTGTCCTGAGGCCTTCAACCGAGGTTTTGGTCGCGGGGTATAATCCGCAGGGTGCAGGGGCCGCATTGCGTTGAATTCTCGCCTAGGGTAGAGAAATAGAATATCCTAGGACGAGAAGAGGTATGAATTGGATTTGCTACGTTTATAGATATGGCTGGTTCTAGGAGCATTCGGTGACTACTCTGTAAGAGAGCTGGGAAATCTCGAGGATTAATCTTTATTTTCTGCAAGGTGAAATCATGGCGGGGTAAGTTACTCAAGTCCAAGTATACCACGAGAACTACGAGAACTACGAGGGAACTAAGTTTTTGGATCTACAGTGGCGATATCAATGTTTGAAGGTAATCAGAGAACTAGGTAAATCTGGAGAACGATATGAGATCAAAATAATAGACTTACAAAAGCATCTCACCTGGAGCTGCTGGTTCGGGGGTCAGAGGGAACTGCGGTAGTGGCTGGATCGAACTGCTTAGGAATCGCCGGGAAGCTCTCCTCCTTCCACGGCAACGACCCAAACAGAAACGTCATCCCGACGTGCCCGTGAGGTGGGGTGGTTGTAAGGTATTTTTCTTAGTGCAACGCGAGGAAGAGAGGGGAGACGAGAACAGCTGGGAATCGCCATAGTAGTAATAGTAAGAGCTGTTGGAGCAGACTGCCAGTGGTTGGGTTGGAGCAAAACTGACGGGAGAAAATTGGAAGCCCATCGAATCCACCCCCCATCCTGGGTCAAGTTACCCCTCGTCCTCGTCCCTTCTTCTTCCATCCCCTTCTTCCTCATTATTATCCTCCATCTTCCCATCCATCAACCTGTTTCTTCAAAATTAAATCAACCTTCTATATCCGTCAAAATGGTTAAGGCTGGTAAGTCCCTTTGGAAATCGCTTCCCCCTCTTCTCACAAGCTTTGTTATTGGTCTTCCCCCCGGGACGGCTCCATGATCGACCGTGGCCACGGAGGACCTTGAGTGAGCAGATTTGAGCACCTTCTGAGCATCACCTTGAGCCACCCCAGCCTATCATGGGTGATCGTTCCCCTCCTGTGTCGGCGAGATAAGCTCAAGGGTCTTAAAAGCTCAAGTCTTTTTGGTTCTCCTGACCGTTGGTTCTGATCGAGATCAAACCCACCTCCCCCCATAACTCCCTCTCGGGCCGCCAGTAGTGTGCCTGGGCCACCTTGTCCCCTGTCCATGGCGTATCTCTCATTTGGGAATATTTCCCACATGGTGCGGATGGAGGGCTGACATCCTTGATATAGTCGCTGTCATCCGTGGTGATTCCAAGATCTCCGGCACTGTCACCTTCGAGCAGGCCGCCGAGAGCGCCCCCACCACCATCTCATGGAACATCACCGGCCACGACGCCAACGCTGAGCGTGGCTTCCACATCCACCAGTTCGGTGACAACACCAACGGCTGCACCTCCGCTGGCCCCCACTTCAACCCCTTCGGCAAGACCCACGGTGCTCCCGAAGACGAGGACCGCCACGTCGGTGACCTTGGTAACTTCAAGACTGATGCCGAGGGCAACGCTGTCGGCTCCAAGCAGGACAAGCTGGTTAAGCTGATCGGCGCTGAGAGCGTTCTGGGCGTATGTTCAAACACACCCCTCAAATTCTGGGCTATTGAGAGAAGAGTACTGACATAGGAATAGCGGACCCTGGTCGTCCACGCCGGCACTGATGACCTCGGCCGTGGTGGCAATGAGGAGTCTAAGAAGACTGGTAACGCTGGTCTCCGCCCTGCCTGCGGTAAGTTATCATTTGAAATGAAATATCTCCTCTTCGAGATTTGGATGACTAACAGTTGGCTCAACAGGTGTCATCGGCATTGCCGCTTAGATTCCCGTGTAAGGATTGGTGATTATGATATCAGTTGATAATGTGGATGCTTGAAAATAGGGTCGAAAATAGCCTAAGAATGTCTGTTGTGAGGCACCATTCAGTTGTATTTAAAAAGTTGATGGTGTTGGAAGCTCGTGTTGCTGGCTCCACTTAGAAATTGAGTGATAGGAATCATGATTTCACTTTGATGACCATTCATTTCTTTTATTAATAATTCAAAGTAATAGGTCTTCCATTGTGTAAAGAGATGCTGGTACTGGTACATGGCAATGCTAGTGAGGAAAAAAGGACCTCCTGGCCAGACTTCCCCACAAAAGTCAGGTGTGCGGCGGCTCAGCTCCCTCAGTTTCAACCACGTTTCCCCTCGTGCTTCTCTCCAACTCCGCCATCGTTGAGCTCTTTCTCCTCTTCCTCCTCCTTTCTCCTGTCTCTCACCATTTCTTTTCACCCCCTATTTTCTTTCTTTTCTTTTTACTTCTTTTTTCTAATCTCCTCTTTGCTCAATTGCTTCTCTCTTTTTTGTGAGTCCTTTATCTCTCACTTCCAAGTATGCCTTTGGAAGCCCGTGTGAAATCTGTCCTCTCTGGGGACACGGTGGTGCTGTCGCATGTTACAAACCCAGGACAAGAGCGAACATTGAGTCTTGCTTATGTCTCTGCGCCAAGGCTACGCCGAGAGGGAGATGAGGTAGGTTTATTTTCTTATTATTATCTCATTCCTTGCATCTCCCGTAGGAGGTTTGCCATACCCCGAGGATACCTAATGTATTTGACTTTCAAGCTGTTTGCGACCCCATTGTCCCTGTAATACACATGTTGATGCTGTCTATGTTTGGTTGTGTAATTCTCCGTCAATTGTCGATAAATAGTTGCTACTGGACTACCTAGCTAACCTTTCCACCTCTCCGCAGGCCTATGCCTTCCACTCTCGTGAATTCCTCCGCGAATTGCTCGTCGGAAAAGTAATTCAATTCACCACACTGTATACGATCCCCTCCTCCAAGCGCGAGTACGGTACGATCAAGCTTCCTAGCTTTGATGCAACACTGCCCGATATCAGCGTTCAAGAAGGATGGGTCCGCGTCCGCGAGGAGGCCGGTAAGCGAAGTGATGACACGGAAGAAACCGTTGCGATGCTCGAACGTCTTCGCGCTCTAGAGGATCTCGCTAGGTCTGAAGGCAAGGGGGTGTGGGCCGGAGCAGAGAGTGGCCGTACTGAAACCAGCTACGAGCTGGCGGATGGCAAAGCCCTGGTCGACGAGTGGAAGGACAAGCACCTGGAGGGTATTGTTGAGAGAGTTTTGAACGGCGATCGCCTTGTCCTCCGTCTGCTTCTTTCCCCAGAAGAACACCTGCAGGTTATCGTCGCTGTTGCCGGTGTCCGAGCTCCCGCCGCCAAACGAATCAGCGCCGATGGCAAGGAGCAGCCCGCGGAGCCGTACGGCGATGAGGCATATCAGTTCACTGAGTCGAGAATTCTGCAGCGCAAGGTTCAAGTTTCACTCCTGGGCGTTACCCCGCAGGGCCAACTGATTGCAACTGTCCTCCATCCTAACGGCAACATCGCCAAGTTCCTCCTTGAAGCCGGTCTCGCCCGGTGCCACGACCACCACTCTGCGCTTCTCGGCCCCGAGATGGCGGCATTCCGCCGTGCTGAGAAAGCAGCAAAGGATAGCCGCAAGGGTTTGTTCACCGGCTTGGCTGCTTCGAAGGGTCCTGCTGGCGGGGCCGCTGAGGACTATCTCGTTAGTCGTGTGCTCAACGCCGATACCCTTTTCATTAGGAACAAGGCTGGACAGGAGAAGAAGATTAGTTTGAGCAGCGTGAGGCAGCCGAAGCCGTCCGATCCGAAGCAAGCCCCATTCGGTGCGGACGCGAAGGAGTTCGTGCGCAAGAGGATCATCGGCAAGCACGTCAAGGTCACTATTAACGGCAAGAAGCCAGCTACGGAAGGGTTCGAGGAGCGAGAGGTAGCTACTGTTGTTCAGGGAAACACCAACGTTGGACTCGCTTTGGTCCAGGCCGGATATGCTTCCGTTATTCGACACCGCCAGGATGACGACGACCGATCCCCTGACTACGACGACTTGCTGGTTGCTGAGGCCGAAGCCCAGACCGAGGGCAAGGGCATGTGGTCGCCAAAGCCGCCCAAGACGAAGCAGTACCAAGATTATTCCGAGAGCGTGCAGAAGGCGAAGATGGAGGTTTCTATCCTGCAGCGACAGAAACGAGTACCGGCCATTGTTGACTTCGTGAAGTCGGGGTCACGTTTCACCGTCCTGGTTCCTCGCGAGAATGCCAAATTGACCCTTGTTCTGTCCGGTATCCGCGCCCCTCGATCTGCCCGTAACCCTGGTGAGGCCTCCGAGCCCTTTGGCCAGGAAGCGCATGACCTAGCAAACAGGCGCTGCATGCAACGTGATGTTGAGATCGATGTGGAGACTATCGACAAGGTTGGTGGTTTCATCGGTACGCTTTACGTGAACAAGGAGAACTTCACCAAGATCCTGCTTGAGGAGGGCTTTGCCACCGTCCACGCTTATTCTGCGGAGCAGTCCGGTCATGCGACCGAGTACTTTGCAGCAGAACAGAGGGCAAAGGAGGCTCGCAAGGGTCTCTGGCATGATTGGGATCCTAGCAAGGACGTAGAGGAAGAAGAAGAAGAAGCGCCTGCTAACGGTAGTGGCGCTGCTGAGAGCGAGGTAGTCTCCCGGCGCAAGGACTATCGCGACGTGATGGTCACATATGTGGATCCCACCAATGCACGCCTGAAAATCCAGCAGATTGGCACCGGTACCTCGGCACTGACAGAGCTGATGAGCGCATTCCGTGCTTTCCATCTCAACAAGGCGAATGATACCCCTCTCCCGGGCCCTCCCAAGGCCGGTGACTTTGTGGCCGCTAAGTTCACCGAGGATGGTGACTGGTACCGTGCCAAGGTGCGCCGCAACGACCGCGAAAAGCAGCAAGCCGAAGTCGTCTACATCGACTTCGGTAACTCCGAGGTCCTGCCGTGGTCTCGCCTGAGGGCCCTTTCCCAGCCCCAGTTCTCCGTGCAGAAACTGCGCCCCCAGGCTGCGGACGCTGTTCTGTCGTTGCTGCAGTTCCCCGTCTCCGCCGACTACCTCGCGGATGCTGTCGGCTTCCTCGAGGAGCAGACCTACAACCGCGAACTTGTCGCCAACGTCGACTTCGTTTCCCCCGAAGGTACCCTCCACGTTACCCTGATGGATCCTACCGAATCGAAGAACCTCGACCACAGCATCAACGCCGAAGTTGTCCGGGAAGGTCTGGCGATGGTTCCCCGTAAACTGAAGGCGTGGGAACGTGCCGCTGGCGAGACGCTGTCGAATCTGCGCACCTTGGAGGATGAAGCGAAGCAGGGTCGTCGTGGCATGTGGGAATATGGTGATTTGACTGAGGATTAAGGGGCGAGTTAGGTTTTGGCTAGTTTCAAGCTTGCCACTCCCTTCTTTCCCCTCCTCTTCCTGTACAGATATTCATACTTTTTTTATTCTTTGGTTTCACAAACACAAAATTAAAAGTGGGCTGTGACTGTTTTCAATGGTAAAATTTTTTATTTTGGCTTTCTATGATCTTATAGCGCAGATACACAGACCATTATTTTATTTCTTATCGATTCTTATTGATCCTCTAGAATGGAGTAGATATGAAACTGCCTCCTTGGGCTATCAGTATCGATATATTCTGCCAGATAAGAACCGATATAGAAAGCGGTGAATCTGTGATTCTGCCGTGTCAGAAAAAAAGCGTCAGTAATGATTAATCCAGTCGATCAATGAATGAACGACTTCAAGAACCAACAAACCCCATCAATCTGGTACGTCCCCTGCAGAAGAGTACCGGGGATCCTTGTTCTTTCCATTCATCTTGTTGAATTCCATTCGTTTCTTCGTTTCCCCCAACAATTCACTTGTTCAGTCCCTCGTTAAAACAACTGTTCTTCATTTACTCCATAGTCCATACCCCCGTACATTAACCTGATCAGTGATCACGGCCCAAGCGCCAGCCCCGTCAGCCTTTAGCGTCGATCATCATCATCGGGGCCCTGAATACGCTGACAACGAAATTACCCGTCAAAAACAAAATCCCAGCTGACAGCTTCCCCCCTCTTGTTCTTTTATCCGTTCTTTACCAGCTCCTACCCCAACTTCAAAAGGCAACAATCAAAATGCCCTTGTGGAGGACTAAATCCCATCACAGCCAGGCGGAGAGCGTTGCCTCCGCCGATCCCAAGAACGATGCCGTAGCATCAGCTTCCCAGGCCTCGGGCACAGCATGGCTCGCCGGCCATCTGCACCACCTCACAGAGGATCAGGAAAAGAACCTGACGGACTTCAAGAACCTCTGTGAGAATAATGGCTACTACAAGCCCGGGACGGAGGAAGAGAAGCCCTCACATGATGATGCGACTATGCTGTACGCGACTCCACCCTTCCACAAAACGAATCACATCGGAGCGAGGCTGATGAGAAAAAACTTTTCAATAGGCGATTTCTCCGCGCGCGCAGATTCGATATTGACGGTGCCTGGGGCCAGTTCAAGGATACAGAGGACTGGCGAAAGGAAAATGCCATCGAGGCCCTGTACGAGAACATCGAGGTGGACTCTTACGAGGCCGCGAGACGAATGGTGGGTTGCAGGATCCGGGATATAAATCCAGATAAACTTCGTACCACTAACCCTCAATCTGCGCAAATAGTATCCGCAATGGACCGGCCGTCGCGATCGCCGCGGGATCCCGGTCTACGTGTTTGAGATCAAACATCTCAACAGCAAAAACATGGCCGTGTATAACTCCACCATGACCGACCCCAATGCCACTGCGGAAACCCATCAGTCCTCTACCGTCCCTCAGCGTCTTCTCCGTCTCTTTGCTCTCTATGAGAACCTGCTCAACTTCGTTATGCCGCTGTGCTCGCAGCTCCAGCGCCCGAACCCGGAGACCCCCATCGTGACCTCGACGAATATCGTGGATGTCAGCGGCGTTGGACTGAAGCAGTTCTGGAACCTGAAGGGACATATGCAGGACGCTAGTGTTCTTGCGACTGCTCATTACCCTGAGACCTTGGACCGGATCTTTGTATGGCTCCTTTCCCTCTTTGTGTCCCATGAAGTACACCTAACTTCCACTCCAGATCATCGGCGCACCCGCCTTCTTCCCCACCGTCTGGGGGTGGATCAAGCGCTGGTTCGACCCAGTCACCACCTCCAAGATCTTTATCCTCTCTGCCTCGGAAGTCCTCCCCACCCTCACCTCCTTCATGGAACCCACCAGCATCCCCAAGCAATACGGCGGTGAACTCGACTGGCAATGGGGCGACATGCCCATCCTCGACGAACCCGCCCGCGCGCTCGTCGGCAGTCTCGAAGTCGCCCCTGCTGAGGGCGAAACGAAACCCTCCTTCCTCAAGGGTCCCGTCCTATTCAAGAGCGACCATGTCGAGATCCTAGGCAAGGAGAACGGAAAGAGCAGACAGGCCACGGTTCCCGTGTCGAACTCTACCACTGCGGACCTGGACAACAGCACCAGCAAACCCGATACTCCTGCTGCTGCTGCTGCTGCTGCTCCCGAAACCGATAAAACCCCCGCTGAAGAATCCGTCCCCGTTGAATCGGAGAAGGTAGCGTTGGAAAATGGTGAAGAGAACACTACCACCGCTACTCCTCCCGCTCAGCCGGTGGCTGCTTAGAAGATAGCCCGGGCCGCTGTTTTTACCTCACTTTCTTCTCAATCCGCCCTTCTTTGCATTAATACATATATCTATACATCCACCATACCCTTGTTTCCTGTTCTTGGTTGGATTGTTTGCTTATTTACATATCTATTCATCTTCTTTCATACATGTACGCTTCCGCAGATCCACCAGGGGGCGTCTCAGGTGATATCTGCGCTTTTTCTTTTTCCTTTTCTTCCTATTAGATATTTTTTTTTCTTGATACAATGCATATGGCTCAAGTAAAATAGATGGCTCAACTAGATTTATCCTATTCTCTCTCTCTCTTTTTTTTACATATATATACATACATCTTGTGCTCATTCTGGTTCTGGCTTGCCTTAGGTATTTAATTTATGTTTCTTCCTTTCCGCCCTTCTGCTCTCTTCTCTTGTATTATAAGGTGATTGCAAAAGGAATATATTATGGTTTTACGTCGAGTGTTTTATCGAAGATATATAAGGTAGGCAATTGGGCTCATCATGTCTTACGTAGTCTTACATTTACAGAGACAAGTCTCCCAGACGTAAAATAAGTAGTAGTAAGAGGGAAGGGGGGGGAAATTAATAATTGCAAACTATATCAAATAGATCGGGCTTTCTTCTTCTCTCATTCGTCTCTTCTACGGTTTATTAACATGGGGATATTTCTTTCACTTTGCTTTCCAGAGTAAATCGATCTTCTTCTTTTGGGCCTGTAATGTAATCAATTAGCATGTTGGTCAATTGTAGTAGGAAGGGTAAGACGAGATCGGGAAGGGGAAGGGAAAGGAGAGGGAGGGACCTACTATCGGAGACAAAATCATCACACCAATCGTCAACGCCACAATCGTTAGAAGCAACTGCACCTTCGAGAAGCCCTTGCCTAGGACATCGAAGGCCTGGCTGGGCGTGGCACGGGTAGCGAAGATATCGCCACCAAAGGCAAAGATCAGACTCGTACTCTCGAGGAGGGTCGGACTGGACAGGATCTTCTGGATGCCTGCAACCTGGCGGCTATGAGAGAGGTACCAGCGGCCGTCGAAGTCGAGGAAGGGAGTGTACTTGGCGAGACCCTCCTCTGCCTCGGTGGAGGTGGGGTCGCGGCCGACGGGGCGACGGGGGTCGAGGAGCAGACGGGGGATGCCGATGAGGGCATTGGAGGCCGGGAGGGTGCAGAGGAGTTGGCGGGTGGTGATGCCCTGGCGGGTTTGGGTGACAGCCATGTGGGAGATGGGTTCTGCGATGATGAAGGATTGGGAGATAACGTGGGGGAGGGGCAGGCCGTTGAGGCTGGAGGAGTTGGAGGCGGAGCCGAGGGGACCGCGGTCGTTGGGGATCGGGGACTCGTATAGCTCTGAGACGACGAGCTGGTAGCCCTTTGCGTCGGAGGCGTCGGGGCCGTCGACGAAGAAGGAGTAGGCGAACCAGTTCTCGGACATTGCGGAGGCGATGGGCTGTGTGGGGTCAACGCCCTGGTGGGTGCTGGTGTGGAGGATTCGGCCGGTGACTGCATCAAGGAGGTAGAATGTTGCGGACTTTTCACCGACGGCGGTGATGAGGGCTGCGTTCGGGGTGAGGTACTTGTATAGGACAGAGCGGTTGCCGAGGACCTTGCCGATTGAGGCTACGGGGTCGTGGGAGGGTCGGGCAGTGGCGTCGATGATCTTCTCGCCGGGTGCAGGTAGGAATTCCCACACGGGTGACTTGGTGTCCTGGGTGCTCCATCCGAGGATACGTCCGTCCGCGCTCTGCGTCACGAAGAATCCAGGGCGATCGAGAGAGCCAACGGGCTCGCCGTTCTCCTTGACGCCGATGGTGCTGGGGGAGGAACCATCGTTGATGACCGCGATAGAGCTGACCTTTTCGGTGGCTGCAGTTCGTCGAATGATAGCTCCGGAGGAAACATTCAAGGTAACCGAGCTACTATCGTCAGTATAGATTGTGGCGGAGCCGGGTTGGGTGACGATAGCCTTCACATTCCACGAGTCTGTCTCAGCGGCCTTGACGCTCCAGGAAACATCACCATGGTTGCTGCTGTCTAGAGCATAGACTCGTCCATTGTCCGTAGCGACAATCACAGGCTTGGAGATCCCGAAGCCGTCCAGATTGGAAACCTCGTCGGTCAGGAAGCTAGTGATGATACGCGTAGGAAGCTCCTTTAGCCACCCCGGAAGATTCTCAAGGTCCTTTGCATGGCGCTTAACGCGATGCAGGTATGCGCCGTAGAGACTCTCATGACCCTCAACCTCCAATTGGTGTGCAAGGTCCTCCTGGGCGCCCAATTCAGCCCAGGCAGCTGCTACCGCGCCGGACAAGGCCTCATACCTAGTCCAGCCAGTCAATCCATTGCGAATCAATTGCCAGTCACCTGACACAAATGCAACAGCAGAGCGGATGGCTACAGAATCGCCCTTAATAGCAACCTCCGCAACCGCATGTAGGGCGCGGTCCGCGAGAGGGGCAGCCTGGGGCCAGCGTCCAAGGACTCCGTGTGATGTCGATGACACAACGAGCATCTCCGAATCCGTGATCCGTGTGAAGTAAACATTGGCGTCCTTGGTGCTGGTGGCGAAAACTGACCAGCCCTGCAGATAAGGAAGATCGTAGGCCTTGGATATTGTGGCAGCCTTGAGGTCAACGTGATAGACCTGAGCCCACGAGCCGGTCTCGGTCTCGTACTGAACCAGGAAGTGTGGCCGTGAGTTAAGAGTATCGGGGGCGTGGATTCGGATCGACTTGATCTCCTCTCCACTAGTGTTATCAATGCTGACTGTAGACACCTGTTTCGAGCCAATGACATTGACCTTTAGAATCTTGGATGACTTGTCGGCCCACGCAATCAATGGTGCGGCCGTGTTGGCGCCCACAAAGAGGACCTCCTCAGGTGCGGTGACATCGCTCTCGGAATTGAGGGTGACCTGGTGAGTCTGTCGTCCAGTCAAGAGGTCCAGCGATGTCACTTTAATCTTGTATCCCTTCAACAACGCCGGCTGTAGTGAAATGTAGAAAATCTCGGTCGCGGAGGAGGACACTTGGAAGGGGATATCGCTACTAAACGACGCAACAACCCATTAGCAACCATCAATTATACCCAGGTAAAAAAAAAAAAAAAAAAGCGAGGAAAGCTACTCATGCCATACCTTCCATCCTTGTGCTCCCACTTGACCTTTCCGGACAATCCATCCAATCTTCTGACAATACCAGTCTTGCCTCCGAACAGTGCAATCGTGTCCCTGATCGCCGTAGCAGCGCTGGTATCTTCCAGCTCCAGGAGCTCGAGATCCGCCACAGACTCACCAACAAATCGATTATCCCAGATCAATTTCCCATCCAGGGCACTCCATGAAGCCACGTAGTCCCCTAGAGCGCTAACCATAGCATTTGTGCCGGTGGAGGCCCGTAGTAAACCATGCCCGTTGTGGTCGGCTGGCAGCGCGGGGTGCGAGAGATTCTGCCTCCATACCAAAGCACCATCTCGGGGGTTAACTGCACCGAGGAGTGATTTCTCAGAAAGAGTGTACAGAAGGGCCGCATTCGACGAAGTTGAGGGCTGGAGGAAGAAGGTCGATTGGGAGGAGGGTACACCTAGCAGCGCATGGTGGAAATCGACATGGCCGATCTCGTCAGGGTAGATTGCGACCGTAGACGGAACGCACGAGGCGAGCAGAAGAAGCGTCGCCTGTAGCCACATGGTTCTTACAAGCTGCGCACCGGATCGGTCATCAGGGGTCGTGGGGGAGGTGAAGAAGAGGAGGAATCGTTGATGAAATGACGCTTGGTGATAGCTCTGGCCAAGATTCCAGAAGTTCGGTTGTAGGCGGTCGAATCAAAGCTCACTCACTAAACTACGTCTCTTCAACCACCCCTCACTCTTCTTCTGCTTTCTTCTAACCAATACACGATATTTATGTTGTCTACAGAGATGGCCGGTGAAATATAGATATTGTGCTGAATTCCAAAACCACCTCAAATGCTCCAAATGGCGGGGAAATGGCAGCAGAAGAAGATAAAATACATTAGGCTTGACCAAAGCAAGCCTGGTTCGCGTAAACAACAGCCTGTTTCTCACCCTCGCTCATATTCTCTGTGATCTCCCATGGTTGGCAGCCCAGTCCCATCGCACGCTGTCCATCGGAGCTGATCGAGTTCCAATCCAATGCTCCCTTGAATCCTATTTCGCCTGGTCCGCCAGCTCCGGGGAAATCCCACGGCGGGGAATAGGAGAGCGCCGCCTTGCGTTGCTTGACCAGGTAGTCGATATTCATATCGCACATGGGGGTGGCCGGAATATAGAGCACGCTGGAGTCGGTCTTACCACGGTGCTCTTTATCAACCGAGTGAAGCGAGTCGCAGTGCCAAGCGACATAGTCACCTGGCTCCACCTCCGGCACAGACACCATAGTGCTGTCGAGTTCGAGATGCGGGTGAGTAACAGGGTTATACTCCTGGCAAGCGCCTGGAACAGATCCGGGGAATGTGGCATCCATTACTGGCTCCAGGGTCTTCGCATCGAAGAAAGGCCTGAGGATGGTGTAGGCTGTGCTGTGGATGATCATTGGGCAGACGTGCAATGAACCTTCACCAGGAGCGGTTTGGGACATGGAAAGCCATCCCTGGAAAAACCGGAGCATGGAACAGGCGCCTGCCCCGTTGTATAGATCCATCTTTGCGTTGATTCGGTGTTTGACATCCCAGGGGTCATATTCCTCCCATTTCCCCTCGAGGATTTTGGCATAGACGCGCGAATACTCGGGATCTTCCCAACGCTCAAGCGACCCCCCATCCGCATGTGGACCGAGGGTGAACTTTCCATCTCCAGGTTGTCGAATACGGAGACGGTCTCCATATGAGAGCGGGTTTCGGGTGGAGATCGGTGTGTGGGGGTCTGATGAGTGCCACAGTCGTTGTAAAAAGCGCTGGGTATGGAGCATGTTGGCGTGGGCTCGGGCTTCGGCTTGTGATGGGGTCCAGTACAACTCGTACACTGCTGGCGAGTCTGGGGGAAAGGCCGTTACCCTCTCCTCGTTGGCTGCCACATAGTCCTTGATTCTCTGCTTCCACTCTAGGGCTTTCTCCCGTGGCAATACGTTCCTTATAACGACTGTTCCGCGGTGACGAATCTCTGCCAGCATCTCCGCGGATACCTTGCCGGATACAATATCTGCATAATCTACAGAAGGGATAATCTAGCCGGCTGTCAGCATTCCCCTGTTATATTCGCGCTGTTCCGCACTTACATCAGTTCCTCGGCTCTTGATCTTATCTACCTCCTCCCCCAAACTTGGTAGCAGCCTCTTCCAGCTCTTCTTCAGAGCATCTTCATTCTTCCGAAACAGCTTCGATTTCAGATCTTTGAATCGAGGAGGGAGTGGCTCCGGTTGATAATCCGGTCGCAAACTGGGGAAGACACTAGATATATCCCCGGCCGCTTTGGTAAGTTGAGACGCTGAAGCAGAGGTAGAGGCCGCTCGAACAGTTGACCTCGTGAGAATTTTTGACATGGACATGCTAGGAAAATCTGAAATTGAAATTCCCACTTGCTATGACTTCTGATGTTGGACTTTTGCTCCCTTGCCGTCTGCGTCCTCTGCATCTTTTATATACCTGAGGGGAATGTGTGGAGAATTGTCGGGATTCTGGATAGGGAAGGCGGATCGATTACCTTTTTGGGAATCATCCGCCTTGCCACCGTCATCTCTCCTGCAGTATCGAAGAAACATGGAAGTATTCATCCAGAGCAGATCTTTGAGGCAAAGGATGTCATTTCGGTTGGTATACTCGGTATTTATTTTTTTCGTTTTTAATTTCTCCAAGAAGCGGGTGTCGTGAGTGTTACAAACTCTCTGCTCATAGTCTATATGGCAACCTAAACGGGGTATAACGACAAGTATACGGATGAATACCTAAACATGTGTGTGTCCTTTAAAATCTTCCCTGAGTCAGTGTGGTTCCTTCGATAGACACTTAATCACAGCAGACATAGCCACAACGAATTCCATTAGCTCGAGAAGCTTTTTATACATTCTATACCCATAATTCTAAGTACAACACCCTCATAATTTCCGCTATGAATCAATTTAATGCCTAAAAGCCCTCAAATAATCCACGAAGCCTCATACCCAATCATCTGAAGTATAGATTCTTCCTCAAAGGCAAGTACAGTACTACCTCCTAGGTAGTATAACAACCCCCTCAGCCCCCACAAAACAACACAACTCTGATCCAAACCAAAACCATGCCCCCACATATAGCATCACAGAAAAAGATCATCCTCATAAAATGATTCCATCCGGCCATTCCCTCGCTCAGCACCCACCACCTCCACACCCACTGGCACCGCCGCCTCCTCCGCACCCTGCACGACCTCCGCTATAGCCTCCACTGCTTACGTGGCGCCTGCTGCTAGAGCTTTTGTACGATGAGTTCTTGTATGATGAGGTCGTGTTCACTTTGGATAATCGACCGGTATCTCCCGGGGTGTAGTGGGTTTGGGCAACCGGCCTTGCGGCAGGAGTGTAGGTCTCAGAATTGGCTTTTTTGTCTCTGAAACACATCTTGGGTGAGTTTTTGGGGGGGGTCCGTCGGTTGTAGGTGTATTCGTTGCTAGGTCTAGGTCTGGATATGTGGATAGATTTGAACGTTCGGGTTCAAGTATATGGTATGAGTCCCTGTAGACTAGGCTTGTTGTGGAGGTAATTCTGTGGTTATCCTCTTAAGGAATAAATGGCGATATATATACCCTCGCCGTCATCTATAAAAACGATAACCACCTAGATAGGATTAATTCGCTTACCAGATACTCCTATAGGAAAGAGTAAAACGCCATATCAGATCCTAAAGCCAATTAAACATCTCTCCTTCCACCCTACTTTACTCCTGCCCTGATCTCTGTAGATAATCATCGTCGCCGCATCGCCCAGTGCGGTTGTGGCTATGGCTATGTCATACTGCTGGGCGCTGGAAATCGAACATCATTACCACAAACCGAGTCATGTTCTTCTTCGGGCGTAGGCTTCAAAACCAATAGAATTAAGATATAGGTAGTTAAATACAGGGTAGGAAATTGGTTGCCTGGTACTAATGCTGTGCTCTGGGAAGGAAGAGGGCTGACTCGGAGTCGACCTCGGGCGTAAGTGAGCTTGGGTCTGATTAGGAGATAACCTCACCCGTATTCGGGCATCGGGCAATGGATGGCATGGTATGTTATAGAGGTTGATTCTTGGGGAGGAGACGTGGTTTTTGGTGATTATTATTCCTTGTTTGTCGGACGTAAAGAGATGGATAGGGGAGGGCTTTTTGGGTATACTAGAATTTAGGTTGCAAAGTTAAGTGTAGATTTCTTAGTAGAACCAAGATCTGTATTTGTTTATTTCAAACTAGGCTGGAGATTTAATCAAATCACCCTGTTTCGCAATGTGAATTCAATAAGAATGAACCTTGGGGTAGACGCAATTCTGCGAGAGAGGTTGATTACTGAAAGCATAAATTCCATCTTATCTTGTGCCCTCTCTACCGCGCTTCTATTTTTCTTAATGCTTCTCTGGATTTCTTTTAAGACGCTGGTCGTCTCATCTGACAAGATCTACAGGAATACCACCAAGAAACAGGTTTGGGGTTCCTGGGAGGCCTGGAGGCCTGATGGTTCTTACTCACTTCCAAAATATACTTCTTTTTGCATAGGACTGAAAAGCCTCCAGGTTGCATTCTTCAAGGTATGAAGTATAGAAGGCAAGACTAAGCGCCGATCCCATAGCCGAGTTGTTAGCAGCCTCTTCCAGACAAGAAAGGCAATTTACGCGATGGAGATAGGAGTGGATCCCCGAATATTCTGGGTCAACCTCAGTCGGAATATTACTCGAATGGTCTGGTGCCAAGTCTGGGGCATTGCAGTTGCTCTCTATATGGTAAACGAGATATAGTAGAGGGAAGTCCTCGAATGATTATAGTTATCTGATGAATAGGTTGAAAAGACGGCATATTCGGCAGAACCCGAACTCAATTAAAATATGAGGTACCAGAGGAAATCCAAGAACAGAAAAAGAGGCGAGGCGACTTCGATATCGGCTTTTCTTCCGCTCTCGTCCCACTTACCCCGCGAATCCTCCCCCAGCTGAGGATACTGGAGGCACTACTCTGACCCAGTCCGGTTATCCGATGCGCTCGCGACTCGGTATAAGACGGCCGTGGAGTCCTGAGCCGGTCCTCGGTAGGAGGAACGCGTCTCCTACAGATCTCAGACACCAATCTTTTCCAAGATGTCGTTCTCCGTACAGGGAAAAACTGCTATTGTTACTGGTGCAGGCTCAGGTGCGCAGGAACCTGCCCAGATATAGAATCTTACTAATGAGCGTCATGCACAGGAATCAACCTGAGCTTTGCTACGCTGCTCCTTGAGAATGGATGCAACGTCCTCATCGCCGACCTGGCTCTCCGTCCTGAGGCCCAGGTCGTGGTTGATAAATACTCTACCTCATCACCACGAGCAGTTTTCCAGAGAACAGACGTGACAGTATGGAAGCAGCTCGAGGCGATGTTCGAGGTGGCGGAGAAGGAGTTTGGCGAGGTGGACATTGTTTGTCCCGGAGCAGGTGTCTACGAGCCAGTACGTAACCCCCAGGACTTTTCAACTACAGAAGGGCAAAGGGAAATATAAAGCTGACGACCCGCGCAGCACTGGAGTAACTTCTGGCGTCCTCCCGGAACACCAGACAGCCGCGATGCCAGAGACGGAGATCGATATGCCCTGTTGGACATCAACCTGACACACCCGATCCGCACGACCCAATTGGCCATCTCCCACTTCCTTCGCCATGAGACTAACCCCCGGCGCAAGCACATCATCCATATCTCGAGTATTGCGGGCCAGAACCCGGCGCTGGCTGCCCCGATCTACGTAGCGACGAAGCACGCGATCAACGGGTTTGTCCGGTCGATGGCTTCGCTCGACGACAAATTCGGCATTCGCGTCACAGCAGTCGCACCTGGAGTGATCAAGACGCCGCTGTGGACTGATCACCCCGAGAAATTGAAAATGGTGGACGAGGCGGCGGACGTGTGGGTTACACCCGATGAAGTTGCCCAGGTGATGCTGGCCCTGATCCAGCAGAACCAGGTCAGCGAAATCATCGGCGACAAGGAGGGCAAGGGGGCTCAATTCCCCGTCAGTGGGGGAGCTATTTTGGAGGTGTCCAAGACGGTGCGGTCAGTGAGCACGTTTAATGATCCCGGACCTGGAAAAAGGCCGGGAAATACGGTGTCCACGATGGGTAACGTCGACCAGGAAGTTTTCGACCTCCTGTCCGAGAACGGCTGGGGAGAGGCGAGCTAAGTTTTGTATGGTTTTTTCCTTCGTAGAAAACTTTGTTGGTATTATTATTAATAATGAAATGAGACAAATGAAACAGTAATTAATCAATATGACCTAAAAAAGAATCAACCTGGGGATGACAATGGATGGGAGGCTTGGAGCTGCTTATTATTAGCAACGCTTGGCAGGATCTGGCCACTCCGTACTCTTTTTAGACTATCTTTCCTGACTTGCCCTCCTCGTTCTTTCCAAGACACTCTCGTGATCAAAAATTAGATACGCTCTCCTCGTTCCGGCCTTGTCTAATTGTCGGAGCGAAGGGGTAATATGTCGGCTTCACTGGCCTCGACTTGAGTTGGTTGGATTTCGATATCGTTCGTTCGTTCGTTCGTTTGCTGCGTCTCTCCATTAACACCTGCCCTCTGTCGGTCGCATTCCCCCGGACGCCCACCACCCTCCTCCGCAATATGTTGGACGATGAAGCTACGATCGGGGCTGGTCCCGCTGATGGGTCCCGGTTAACATCTAGATGGTATTTTTCCTCCGTACTTCCTGTCTCTCGTGGTTATCGTGTGGTGGCTGATCGGAGATGTCTCAATGTAACATTTAGGCGCGGAGCCAAAGGCAAGCAGAGTGCAGGACACCAGGGCCAGGCCAGTTGGCTCAGCTGTGTGATCAATCTGGTCAATACAAGTGAGTAGATGCATCGATATGATCGGTTTCTATATCGCCATTCTAATGTTGTGGTTGTGCTTCTGCTAGTTATCGGTGCTGGTGTTCTTGCTATGCCTCTTGCGATCTCACACATGGGAATTGTCCTCGGAGTAATCGTAATTCTTTGGTCGGGCGTTACAGCTGGATTCGGTCTTTATCTGCAAACCCGATGTGCAGATTACTTGGAAAAAGGGTCCGCGTCGTTTTTCGCCCTTTCCCAGATTACTTACCCCAATGCCGCCGTCGTCTTTGATGCTGCGATTGCGATCAAGTGTTTCGGAGTCGGCGTCAGTTACCTCATTATCATTGGAGACTTAATGCCGGGTGTCGTCCAGGGCTTTGTTGGAGGTGAACCAGATTATGATTTCTTGGTGGACCGCCATTTCTGGGTGACGGCCTTCATGTGCGGACTTTCCTTACCCTGAGAGAGGACTACGCTGACCACACCTCTCTAGGTTGATTATCATTCCACTCTCATACCTGCGGCGCTTGGATTCTTTGAAATACACCAGTGTTGCTGCCCTGGTCTCGATGGCATACTTGGTGGTTTTGGTCGTTTACCATTTTGTGAAGGGAGATACAGCTACCGATCGGGGTCCTATTCGCGTGATCCACTGGGCTGGCGCCGTTCCAACCCTCAGCAGTTTCCCAGTGATTGTCTTTGCTTTTACATGTCATCAGAACGTATGTGCCTTAGCTCCTTCACGATTGCTTTCACCGCTAATATCAGATGTTAGATGTTTTCGATCCTGAATGAAATTGAAAACAACAGCCACTTCAGGACAACCGGCGTTGTTCTCGCCAGTATTGGAAGCGCCGCTACAACTTATATCCTCGTTGCAATCACCGGCTACCTATCATTTGGCAACAGCGTCGGCGGGAATATCGTGGGCATGTACCCTCCAGGGGTATGGGCTACGATCGGACGTGCAGCAATCGTCATGCTCGTCATGTTTTCTTACCCTCTTCAATGCCACCCTTGCCGGGCGTCCGTCGATGCAGTGCTCCGATGGCGGCCCAAGCCCTCTTCATCCAGCAATGAGAATTCCCCTCATCGAAGCCCCCTGCTAGGATCGAGGGGAAGCCGACCAGCAGAGCCAATGAGCGATCTCCGTTTCTCTGTCATCACGACATCAATCCTCATTCTCAGCTACATCGTCGCCATGACCGTCTCCTCCCTCGAGGCAGTTCTCGCCTACGTCGGCAGCACAGGAAGCACCAGCATCAGCTTCATTTTACCCGGAATCTTCTACTACAAGATCTCCGCCCCAGATTCCCCCTCACACCAGCGGTTAATGAAAGAGAACGACGAGGCGGATGATGACATCTTATCCGAGAATAGTGACGAGGAGTATGACGGCAGCAGCAACAACCACCACCAAACCCGCCCTCTCACTGAAAGTGGGATCTTGCGTCGTCATACCCGCAATTGGCGCCGTGGCCTGCTTCGAAAGCTGAGCCTCGCGCTCGTCATATACGGCTTCATCGTCATGATTACGTGTCTCATCACCAACTCTCTCTTCATTGCTTCGCATTAATTTTTGATAAAATTCGCATGGTAATGAACTCAGTTATCTGTCACTATCCCTCCACTTTTCATGTCACGAACGCTATTTCTTTTTTCTTTATCAACTTATTATATCCGAGCCCTGTTAGAATATTTTGGTTCTTACATTTCTACAGCTGTCTCACAGCTCATTCTTTACATCTTTTATTTTACCTTTTACTTTCTATGTCTTGGTTTCCCTCCTGATTCTCTCTGGATTATATAGAGCCTAGGGTTTTTTTCCTTCTTCTTTTTACAGCCTGACATTTTAAGGCGTTGGGGAATTTAATTCTTTCAATTACATTACTTTTTACTCTGGTTTAGAATTTATCCTTTGTTTAATCGTGTATTTATTGATACATCTGAGTATTTTACTTCGGATAGTAGATAAATGAAGTCTGGTCAACTGGATTAAAATTGCCTTACTTGTCTTGACAGAAGATAGGTACTTTTTATAGTTCCCTACAATCTATAATAGACATTGCAATAGTGATTTAATAAAAGCGTAGGAATATATAGAGATGACTTCAAGGGTTTGCTTGTTGGGTATACTATACTATATGTTTGTTCAGTGGTAGGTAGCTCTACTGCAAACACTGTTTTCTAAACAAGGGTGCACCATCTATTCTCGAGTTTATGCCTCAAGACTGAGGAGGGTTGTGAAAGACGGGCATACAAAAAACTAAGAAGAGCTTTCAGGAGCAGGGAAATGGGGACCCTATTTTTTTTTTTTTAAAAAAGCGCAAGCAAGGACACTTTCCACGTTGGAATATTATACGAATCCGACTGGGCTGGGGAAACAAAGTAAAGAAAAGAACATCGGAGCTTGGTCAATTCTGGCAGGCTTGGTTGAATACGGTTACGCTGTGATGTTAATTGCACTATACTGTATTGCGGAACTTGGTGCATATCAGCCACGTCAAGTTTAGTTGTTGCTCTGGTTATTGAGGATCCGAAGGATAGCCAAGAACAGGTTGAGGATATCCAGGTAGAGAGAGATCGAGGCGGCGATTTCCTCCTCGACATGGTAGTGGCGCATGATCAGCTGGGTATCGACGAGAATATAGCCGGAGAAGATCAGAGCGGCCAAACCGCCGTAGATGAGCTCGATGGTGTTGTTGAAGGGCAGGAAAACAGACACGAATCCGAAGAGGATCAGGAACCAAAGCGCGCCGAAGAGGTACGGCATCCAATTCGTGAAGTCGTACTTGGTCTGACAGGCGAAAAGAGTGAGAGCGACGAATAGTCCCAGGGTTAGGACGAGGGCCTGGATCACGATTCTGGCGTCGTAGAACGAGGTAACCACGCTGATCGAATAGGCTTCTAGGAGAGTGAAACCGGAGAGGAACAGGAGGTTGGCTGGGTAGCTCTTGCGCTTCCAGTATGTGACGAGCAGGAAACCGAGAGCGCCGAAGACCGAGACCATCATCACCCAGAAGTTGGATTGGATCCAGTTACGGTAGTTGACGCTGAAGAACGAGATGGAGCTCATGACGGTGGTAAGGAGGAGCTGTACGGTACTATGGGATTAAAGGCAGGTTAGTAGGGGTTCCCTGGGATATCGACAAACTGGGGCGGTTGGAGCTCTTACAGGATCGCATAGACCTTACGGATGAACTGCATACGGACGGGGAGAGTTCCCTCCGCAACCATGCCGCCGAACTGCAGCAGGTTAGCATTTGTTTCAAGGGTAGATGAGGGTGGATATGGTCCTGGAAACAACTGACCTTGAAGTCATCGGGAACATTGTCGTCCTCACTACGAGGCGCCTGCGAGTCGGTTGCCTGATAAGAGGGCGGGGGTTGAGTGTATTGCCGCTCCTCGAACGAATCCCGCTGAGGGGCTGGTTCATATCTGGCATTCGCAGCCATCTCGGTAAAATAGTCTGCGCGGGTCTATCAATCCAAAGTCAAGGTTTGTGGGATAATTTCGATGGAGAAAGCTCGAGGAAGAGAGCAAGCGCCATGGGGTGAGAATGAGAGGTGTTTGATCGTGATTACACAGCCATGTGACGTCTGACAGTCACATGATGCCGACTGCGCCACAGGCAACACTACATCCAAGGTATCCAATAATGGCGCCTAATCGATGCACTATTCATCAAACAAGAATTGGAACACCTCTTCATTGGTAACAGCCATCTATAAATCATCGACCTCTATATTTCATTATGTATATATGGGGTATATCCGTTGTATGTGCATAATTATGTACCACGAAATCAAAAGAGAGCAGTGCATATCATGACCCGTCAGCACATTACCGCATGGACACATCGCTGTCCCTCCCAGTAAGATCTCGGGTTGTCGCTCATAAGGCCCCACGACTTGGGGTGTCGTCAAACGGAAACTCTTCCTCAATCGTGTCATCTTCAGCCTGGTACGCCTGAACATCCCCCGAGTCATCTTCGTCACTTGAGTCTTCGGGCGACTCCGGTGCGCCATGAGCAACGGTAGCGCTGGCCATCTGGTCGGGTCGCTTCTTGCGTTGGAAGTCTTGTGCGTGCGCAGAGGCCATCAAGGTACCAACACGCGAGAGTCCACGAGCACGAAGCGATGCACCCGGTGTTGGTGGAGACGCTTGTTCAATATCGCCCAAAGGAGAGTGGGGTAGAGCCGCTTGTTGATCTTGAAGCTGTACATTTTCTTGCGGTTGCTCGGCTTCTGCAGACGATGGCATTTCGTACGGCAAGGGAACGTCTCTCGACGCCCGGAAGAGAAGAACATTTGTGCAGTGCTCGTTCTCGACTCGAAAGATAGTCCACATACCGCGGCGGCAAATTTCGGAAAATGCAACCATGAAGCTAAGCAAAGCAGAATGTTGGATGTCATGAGCAAAGATGGCGTAGAATATCCAGTTGAAGCGGAGAATGACATCGGCCGCTATGCCTACATAGTAAACCCATACCCTGCGGAAGGCTAAAGCTTCACGGAGTAGTGGGTGTTTGGCATAAGCATTTCCTAAACTCCAGTCCATTGCGATGTCCCACACCGAGCAGTACACGGCGTTGAGCAGCGCGAATGTAATGAAAGGCGCTTGGAACTTGGTCTGCTTGTCGATGCGATACATGCTCAAAGTCGTATAATAAAGCACTCCAAACATGTACTTTCCAAAATTCAGAAGGTGGGGGAAAACGTTTTTTGTATCTGCATACCGACGGACACATTGTAGAGCACGCCATATGGATGGAAGACAAGTGAAAAATCCTAGCAATCTGGAACGAGACGAAGTGCACTGAGGGGACTCGTTCCAATGGTGTGCGTATAGGCAGAAGAATAGCTCGATGTTCTATATCCTGTTAGATCTCAACTCAGTTAAGCGAGACGAGAAGCACTCACGCCCATTGCATATGTTTGAGAGCAATACATATCGCCGAGGAAGAAATCACGAAATTCAACAGGATAAAGCCCTGCCAGCAGGAGACGCCACTATTTTGGTCAGCCGTGGAATCGGAGAGAAATAGGGCTGAGCACATACGTTGGAATACGCCCACCATTTGCGGCTTCGGTGATACAAGACACGCGCAGGGAGGAAAAGTCCAATGACAGTCAATCCTATGAGTACCACAGGCCAGTAAACATACGCGTCATTAATTGACAAGAAGTTGAGCCACATTATGAGCCCTAGCGTGAACAGGAATAAGGCAGGGAGCTAGTTCATTATGAGCATCCGAAGAATATACAGCAACAAATAATGGCTCATACCTCTGTCAATTGACGCCAGTCAAGAGCATTTCTAGTATCATACTCGAAAACGAAGACATAATTGATCTTGGACTTGGTCCAGACCATGCAGTCTAAGCAGAAGAGCAAGAAATGAAAAACAATTAGAAAATAACCGCCATATATCTAATGAGGTTAGCAAAGTTCGTCCCATCAGATTGACGAAGCCTATGGAGCTAACCTGAAGTAAATAGCTTGTGCGAATCTGCGTTAAAGAATCTGTATGACGGAGATGGCCACTTGCATAAATCAAGCCTTGGATGCCGAACAACATGCCGGCCATTAACAAAAGCCCGGAACGGAACGTGTTTGGCGAATAGTCGCCGGATTTCTTCATGGTATGGCGTAGTTTTGAGGCAGCAATCTTTCGATTACCCCGTTCGAAATATCGAGCGTAAAGGTCCTCCGTCGCGGTTAAAAGAGTCTCTGTCACTTCGCTCTGCACAAACCACGCTTTGTTGACTTTCTCCGACATATATCGCATAGGTGGGCCCGTATCAACGACCTTGTCATATTTCTTATTGATCTTTCGAAATGCGGTCCGATTGAGATATGCATAACCTTTCAACAGTTCCACGCCACGATAAAACTCCTGCAGTGCGTATTTAAGCTTCCTCTTGGCAGAGCGATAGGGGACATCGGATTTTGAATAATCTTCCGGTTGGCGTGTAAAGTCCCGCCGACCCATGATAACCTCGCGGTCTTGGGGCTGAAAACTTCCGGGGGTAGCCATATCTGCTAGCGCCTTTGAGTTCTTCCCAATCCGTCGTCCGGCAAATGCGTCTCTTATGCGACGGCCGCTAAAGCCTCCAAAGCTATCGGATGGTTGAGAGTCCCCATTCTGATCCTGAGTTTTCTTGGCGTTGGACAAGACTTCATGGATTCGCTGATCCCGCATGGTATGCAATTGCTCCCGCAGCAATTTCAAGCGTTCGGTGGCTTCTTGCTCCTTCGTGAGATAGAATGATTCAATTTTACTCAACTCTCTATCTAGGAACCCAAAGAATTCATCTTGCCGGCGCTCGAATTCGGAAGCTGGATCGGTCTGCCCCCATTTCTCTGGGGTTTCGGTGTACGATAGAACTCGCTTGATAAGTTGAGACGTTCTCCGGGAAGACGATCCTGGGAGGGTATTGTTCATCTTGCTTCCTCCACCTATGCTTGCCTGTTTCCCCAAGGGGCTTCGATGAGCCGTATCTGTGGGGCCAGTTCGAGTGCTACCATATCGGGACATAACGGGGGACGGAGTTTTTGGGGTTACACGCCGGTCGATACGGCGTTCGGGCGAGCGGTCATCTACCTGGATGTCAATCGCTGGGTCAGGAAGCTCCAGAGATGCCACTTCCGATGTCCCGGCGTGCTGTGGGGGAGTTGCAAGAATGCTTCCATAGTTTCCAACCACTGCTGAAAATCGAGAGCCAGGTACTCGTAAGGGCTGACGCTCATTTCGGTGACTGGGAGTTGAGCGTGATGTAGGGCTTGGGCTTCTCACGGGGACGGAGACATTTTGATCTGAATCTAGGTTCTCGAGTCGCTTTTCTTGCCGACGAATCGATGCGGACCGATTGGACCCAGCTGGAGTGTCGAATTGGTCGCCATGCCCGGATACCGTCCGCCGGATCGAAGGATGGTTGGGGGTTCGATTGGCTTTTTGGATGGCTCGCGAAATCGCCTTGACTTTCTTCTTACCCGCCTTATGGTGGAATAATAAAACATCAGTATGCGATAGCGAGAGGAAAGCCCGCGGCGACAAAAGAAGCCAAGGGAGTACTCACCTTATAGTCTAAATATTTAGCACGCCATTCCGGAACCAGCTCCTGTTCCAGCTCTCTATATCAATGAGAAACGAAATCAGCCACAGTAATACACGTCGACAAATGATCGGGGGTTCTGAACTAACTTGGCAAATTTCATCCTGGGGAAGAGGGGCCGTGATCGAGCATGATACTAGTAAAGTTGGAGAAATCGACTAGGGGAGGCCGCTAGGGTTTTAAGGCAATCTTGAGAGATTTTTTCTCTCCAGGCCAGCGGTGATCGAGGATTGGTGAAGGCGGGGCGTGCCTGAAGGAAGGAATTGGCTTTTCTTTCAGTGCTAAATCGACATCACGTATCTACTGCTGTAGCAAGTTCTCGACTCTCCCACCGACTTAGGGTGTTTTCGCAGGAATCTCTTGCATTCTCTAGCCCAGTGGCTGAGGGCAAATCAGAGAGGGGTAAAAAGGAAGGGAAAATAATTAAAAATGATAGTTAGAAAAAAAATAGATCATAATCGACATCGCACTGATCGCAGCCCTGCCGGGCAGATGGCGGTGATTGATTAGGCTGAGCTATTATTGTCGGGTTTCCGCAAGTGGGATTGGGTTCATGGGTCCCGAAGAAGTCCCTGGGCAGTGGACCAATAGTGTGGCGGCCTGAGCCAGGGCGATCCTTGTTGCTCACCGTCTCATAGGCCCGGAGACGCGCACGTGCGATACGCTATTTGTTCGATTGCACGTACCGCCATTATTGCCACTGGTTGGCTCGCATTCGGCGGACAAATTATCCTAACTCAGTCTAGTTATCCCGTTTCAGATCGGCCGCGGCCAAACAGCTTGAACGTTGCCGCTTGCTTGATGCGGTCATACGTAGGTAATTTCTAAATTCTCAGTCGCCTCGAGAAGTTTGTGGGCAAAAACCAGGTTTGACATCAAGCAAGCCTTTGGTTCCGACCGGGGTGCATCGTTTGCGTGCCTTCTTGGGCAGCCCTACTCCTCCTTACTGTTCTGTAGGGTTTGGTGCTGGCCTAGAAGATTCCAGCTTTGGGATCAGCAAATGATAGTCCCATGTCCTTCCTGACCTGGTGGAATCCTACATACCTGCTGCTTCGTCACTAGGCAAAACCTATCAGGAAATCGTGGTGCCGCTGAAGAAAACAATTGGTCTTTGACTTTATTTTGCTATCGTCACTGAATGCTCATACTTACCGGCCGACTAGCTTTTCTCATGCCCGAATCAAGTAACCCGGAAGAAACCGACAACGAACTTGTTGAATGGTGAGGTCGTCAGTTGCTTCGTCTATTCGGCAATTCAGCACGAGACAACATATTTCAGAAGCAAGTCCATCTGCAACAGAAAACTTGCATTTTCTGCATGCTGTCAGCCGCGCTCATCTGCACCGAAAGTTTTGTATCAACTCTAATTTATAGGGCTAAGTCGGCTTTGGCTTCGACCAAATCTACAAAGAGCGCCTTGAGTATATAGATGTCTGATAGGTTTATACTAACTTAAGCTCATCAACGTGTCGAATATTACATGGCGGGTCGCGAAGGCCAGCCAATCGGAAATATGAGTTCTTGGACGGAGCGAAGGGTTGGGAGGTTCTCCAGTATTTATTGATATGACTCGAAGAGTGAGAAGGATAAGTCATCGAAATCAATTAGGTAAAGGATTCGTCTGGGGATCCTAGACACACATGAGGAGTCATGTACATGCGAGCCCAGATTTGCCAACGTAACGAGGTACCTCCTCCACACCGTACCTCGTAACAGCTTGCTACGTCTATTTGACCTGTGTGGAAGTCCAATGATTTCCTAGATGTTAGTTGTTTCTGTATTTACCCATTTTCATTCATATCATTTCTCTAGTAAAAATTTCGTTTGGTTTTATTGAAGTTTTGCTAACTACAGCTCTTTCGTGATTGTAAGTAATTACGTTTACTCCCTTGTTTGGGCCCCGGTGCGGGCAGGGGAATGAACAGTCAGTTCAAGCTTTGGCTTCTCAGATGGAATGGAAAATGCCTCAGCTCATGGTGGGGGTGCTCTGGATCTGTACGAGCATAAGCATCTTATACACCGGAAATTCATTGGAGATTACCATGTGGCTCGTGTCTAGACACGCAGTTCCCATCAGAAATGGTTCCCGAGTCATGGTGCGATACTGGAGGTCTGTCAATATTAATGCTCCAACCTTACCCTACCTAGGTAGATAATTTAGGTGTGAGTACCTATTTAGATGTAGAATCGCAACCAATAGCGAGTTGGTTCTCACAAGGCATGACAGTGGTAGGGGAGATTACGGAAGATGCGGGTTGAATGGCAAATAAGCACATCGGTTTTCTTCGAGAACTAACTGAAGAAGGTAATGGGACATCATTACTTTGCCCCTCCAATGCCATGCTGGCTAGATAGATAGGGCCAGAGAATGCTGCAGCCAGACATGAGCCTCCCAGGGCGATAAGATGTATAGAACCAAAGGACGAAGCTCATTGGAGACCTGATTTTGAACATGGCAGGTTGGAGTCCCTTGATCGTAAGATGAAAGTCGGAATTGGATCGTTCGATCGATATTAAGTGTATTGCTGCCTACCTCGTGGGAAAAGCTTAACCATCAACGTCTTTCTTCGCCAGCATCACCTCAGCAGTAATAATAACAATAATAAGTAATAATAGCATCCTCAGTTTATTGAAGTCAAGACGGCCCACCACCGAAATCCACCGCCAACCAACCGGATCGCCGCCCAGATCCACCACCGAGTGAGTGCCCCGGCCTCCTCCTCCCTCTAAGTTCTTCCTCTCATTCTCTCCCTCTCTCTCTTCGTTCACTTCGCCTCGACTTCTCCTCTACCCTTTTGTCCCCCTACCCAGCTATCTTCTCCCGTGGCGATCCTTGCTATTGCTACTTTTTCTCCGGTCGCATGGCCCTGTCCACCCTCGTCCGAACCACGTTGTAACTGCTCGGTTCCGGATTTGGGCCATCTCCCCCCCCCCCCAAGTGTCTGGCGGTCTCCTTTTGCGGGTCGCTGTTCGTCCGCCCTCTCTTCTGCCAGAGGTTCCCTCCCGCCCATTATTATTCGCCTCAAACATAGCAGCGCTCTTGTGCTGGCGTCCCACATCGGGTAATCACTTCGCTCTTTGATCTTCATTATTATTTTCCGCACCTCCGAAACGCATCTTCCCCCTTATCGTCGACGTCTCGGCTGCGATTGCCCTCTTCCCACCGCCCCCAGACCTCCCCAATCCTCCTGACATGGCGTCCAACGATCACACGCAATCGGTCGTTCCAGACCTTGCGGTCGCTGCCAATGATTCGGTCTCCGCCACACCTGGTCCGACCCAGGAATCTCAGCAACAAGTGCCCGAGTCAACTGAACATGCAGAGCTGAGCGAGCTCCAGACAGACTCACCCTCCGATAATACCAAACAGGAGAATGTGGTAACCGAGGCCCCGAATACAAGCCCAGGGGGTAATGGCGATAACACTGCATCCGCGTCTCCGCCCCAGAGCAATACGGGGGTCGCTTCTCCTACCACCGCATCACCGGATGAGTCCGGAGAGCAGCAGGTGGCAACACCTGCCCCTGGGTTGGCGTCAAAACAATCCGATTCCTCTTTGAAGGAGTCCGAGGATTCAGGGCCATCCTTGACAATTACACTCCTATTAATCACAGGCTCCCGGCATCCGTTCAAGATCGATGGGAAATACCTGCGAAAACGGTCGGTCAATGTGGAGAATCTCGATCCTTTTGCGATGAGCGTATATACACTTAAAGAGTTAATATGGCGGGAGTGGCGGCAAGGTATGCATAGGATCTTTACCCATGGAATAGCAGGTGACAAGACACTGACGCGATTGTAGATTGGGAAACACGGCCGTCATCCCCGAGCTCCATTCGACTGATTTCCTTTGGAAAATTATTGGACGACAAGGCCCCTCTATCAGGTTTGCGCTGCTCCCGATCCTAATCTCTGCGGCCTTAGTGCTGATGGTCCGACACTAGATTCTAGGTTTAGCCGCGACGCCCCTAACGTAGTTCATATGACGGTCAAACCCCAGGAGATTGTTGATGAAGAAGACGCGAAGGGAACAAAGGCACAATTAACACGAGACCGCGAAGCCAGTGAGCGGAGTCCACGATGTCGCTGTGTTATTCAGTGAAAGGCCGTTGAGAATTCTCCGTCAGACGGCTCGGAAGGGGTTTGCTATCATGCCTCTCTCTAGCATAGTTTGATCACTGCGATCTATATACTTCTCAACCTTACTTTTGGTCATTGACCAGACCTAGCCTTGACCAAGGCAATCCAGCCTAGGGTTATACTAACCCGCACTCCATTCCGTTTCCGTTGCCTATTTGTCTGGGTTCCGCACTCATCCTTCGTCCGTCCGCATTGACCGCGGTCATTGCCTCAACTAATGATGAGAGATGCTGTTTCTCTTCAGCAACTTTATTGTTCGAACTTTGGGATGGCGTTCCGGATTTTTAGGCTTGTTTTTTTTTCCCCAGCGCTTCATCATTTGTTGCCTCCGAGTCTGGTTTGATCTAGTGGACTGCGCCCGTGTTGGAACCTATTCTTGAGGGGTTTGATATCTCTCTGCATTTCCACTACCGACTTCTCATATACCCCCACTTATTTACTCCCCTTCTCACCACCGTATGTGGTCTTGTGTCGGTCCACTTCTATCCTCGCTATTTTATGGCTACTACCCGAATACTCTTGCACGCGGTCGATTTATCAGGGGGCCTTTCCCCACTCCTCTGCCCCTAAGGCGAATTTTCACATATTTTTTTGGTGTGTAGGTGTGTATTTGACTTCTCATTATTATATTATATTTATCTTTCTTTTGTGAAATTTAACCATCCATACTATATTTTGCCCATGACTTGTGTATTTCCATTCCCCACCCTCCCCCCTTTCTCTTCCGGTGCTTCTGGGAGGTCCCTTTGCAATGATCCGACCGCCTCTGGTGATCCAAATCACCTAGCCGTGTTTATCAACCACCTAATACGGGGCTCGTGCAACCATCCAAAGAATCCGAAGTCTTGTCAAATATCGTTTCAACCCAGCAGCAGAAACGGTGCACAAACAGATAGCTGCATATAATCAAAATTCACAGAATGTCTCACCATTTGAGAGTCAAGTAATGTTGTAATTATTTATCACATACATTGTAGGAAGTCAATTGGAGGTAAATAACGTGGTCCATGAATATCTAATGCATCATTTTTCTTCCGTAGAGTTAAACGTATCGGGACAAGATCATTCCAAAGACGCTCAGCGTAAAGGCACTCCTCCCTCCGCATCGAATCGACCAATGATTGAACCATGGAGTCCCGTATGTAAAAGGTTATTCCAGGAACAACATCTCATGATTAAGAAAAAACGAAACAAATCCGGAAAAAAAAAAGAAAAGCGAGCACCACCGAGTTCCCTAATCCATCCGCAGTCGCTTCTCCATCTCATCGTGGAAAGTAGGTGGTTCTCTGAACTCGTCTCCTGCACAGCGAAATACCAAACGTTAGCTAACCATTAACTACCCCTTCCAAACCCGCAAAGCAAAACCAGAAAGCCAGAGAAGAAGGAAAAAAAAGAGAGCAAAGAGAAAACCTACCCTGAAACACATCCTCCCACCCAATCTCCGCATCCCTCCCCCCCAGAACCAAGATATCCTCATGCACATTCCCCCCCTTCATCCCGCCCAGGACAGCAGGCCGGAACGTCCCATCCCGCACGATCTTCAGCTCCATGCCGCGGCGCACGGGCTCCGCGATGCCGTAGGCGCGGCGGAGCGTCTCCATCTTCAGGGCATCCTGGGTCTGGCGCCAGGCGAGCAGACGGGCCTCGAGCGGGTGTGTGGAGGTTGGGGTGGCGGTTTGGGCGGAGGGAGGGCCCGAGGGGGCGGGGAGAGTGATGTTGTCGCGGAGGACGTCGGGGAGACCGGGGGCGGAGGGAGCTCCTTTTGAGGGGTGGGGGAGGGAGATGGGGATTTGTTGGCGGGTAGTGGTGTTGGTGGTTTGGGTGCGGTGGGAAGGCTGGGGGGCGATGCGGAGGGACTGGTAGGTTGTTGGGTTGTTGTTAGTTTTGGTTTGTGGATGGGGATGGGGGTGGTGAGCTGGTTTGGCGGTGATACGTACCATTGTGAGGACGGTGGACTAGATGGGGCGGGGATCAATTAATTTAAATTTGAGATTGGATTTGGGTCGGTTAGTGATATCTGATCGGTACGAGGGAGGTGTGGTGTGGAATAAGGAGATGGAGGGAAGGAGAAAGGACGTAGAGATGGTAGAAGGAAGTGTGAAGTTGTACCCAGCTTCCTCTGACTACTGCATCAGCCAGGCCCCCAAAGGAATGGCGCGTCTAATCCAGCTCCTCGGGCACACTACAGCCACCAACTACGCACTCCGCTCACGTGAGTACCGCCCGCTGCGAAAGGAAATTATCCCCAAACAGCTTCATACCTTCGAACCCGCCGAAGTAAAATTCCATTCCCTTCCCCCCCAAGATCTCTACCCCGAAAATGCCGCCGCTCTTCTCCTCTCTCGCACTCCGCACCCTGCGGACTCTCGTCCAACGCCCTGCCCTCTCCGCCATCCCACACATCAAGCCCTCCTCGCCATCCATTCCCCGATTCCAACCTGTCCTCCGCACACCCGCCGCCGTTAAGGCTGCCGCAACAAGGCCAACGCCAACAGGCTTCCTCTCCATCCGACACTTCTCCACCTCCCCCTTTCGCCAGGCGACATACAACCAGGTCCGTCGCGGATGCCGCGGGTCGCAACAGGCTCGACGCTCCCGATCTCCGGCGCTGATCGGCCGTGCCCAGATGAAGGGTGTTTGTTTGAAGACTGGTATTACGAAGCCCAAGAAGCCTAACTCTGGGGAGCGAAAGACGGCGAGGGTGAGGTTGAGTAGTGGGAAGGTTGTGACTGCTTATATCCCCGGTGAAGGTACGTTTTCCTTTTCCTCTTTCTCTTCTCTTCTCCGTACACATTTTCCACCCCCCGGGGGTAGGAGGGGTTTCAATTGGCCATTGCTAATTGTTGGTGTAGGTCACAATGTTCAGCAGCACAGTGTTGTTCTTGTCCGTGGTGGCAGAGCTCCTGATTGTCCTGGTGTGAAGTACCATTTGGTTCGGGGTGCGATGGATTTGGTACGTTCTTTTTTTTTTTTTTCATTTATTTGGGTCTCCCTTCTTCGAGAGGAGGTTTTGCTGGGTGTGTTTCTAACTGGAGGTTTATAGGGTGGTGTGTCCAGTCGGTTGACTAGTCGGTCAAAGTACGGTACCAAGAAACCGAAGAAGGATTAGATGTGGGATGGGATAGAATAGGACCCTGGATCTTCCTTGTATTATGCGATTCTATATATCTGTATTCTTTATTTTGGCGTCAATTACTCATGGGAATGTTGAACTGATTGCCGAGTTCTGTATCAATATTACTCCTACCAGACGAATATACTGGATCAAGTATTACTAGTACTACCACTGGATGGCTTTTTAAATAACCCGGTTTTGCTCTTATTAGTAGTGTGATTCTATGTACAATACACATATAAACACAGTTATATACAATAAATGCCCGTCCCGACACCTGTTTTGACCCAATGCTGGAATGAGAAAGCCTGTACCGAAACCCGCAATGCTCCGAAGAAAACCCCAAGTGTCATACAGACGCCAGTCCGTATGAGTATGTATGAAAATATATGTAAAATGAAATGCGGCTCTGATGCCCCAGTCTAAATGATAAGTAACATGGAAACTTTGCACCACATCAAAATGTTCAGTATATACTGGTAAGTGTAGAGAAGCGTAGCTAGCTTCTCTTTTGGTTCAATGAAGATAGGCTCATGACCCGGGTGGTTTTTCCAGTAATCTGTCCGATAACTTGTCCCGGAGAGCCATGGCTCGCCAGATGAGTCGTCGGCCTTTTTGGATAACTAGCAAGCGAATTCGGGGTTTGACTGCAATGAGGATACCGCCAATGAGGAGTGCCAGGAGGATGCCTCCTCCCAGCGCCGCTAGCCAACTGAACTCCTCGTACCCCGGGGGTCTAGGGATTTTGTGAAGACGGTAGTATCGAGATAGGCCTATAAAATGGTGCATTAGCCGGAGGTTCCAACCATGAATGTACAAGGTTCACTGACAAGAGTATCCCTTCCAGTCAAAACTGTCCTTTGGATCACAGTGGCACTTCAGCTCCAGCCTTATCTCCTCGCTGACAGGACAGTGGGTGAATGGAATATGGTAGTATGCAATTTCATTCCAGAATTGAATTTGCTCTTTCTTGAGAAGCAAACCGGCCGCAATTGAGTGGACCGGAGCATCGCCCCATCGCTCGTAGAAAAACCCACCTTGATGGTCAAGGTAATCGAAGTAATCGAGGTACTCTTTGGATCTTAGCCAATCTAAGCTTCCAATTTCGAAGTTTGACCACTGCACAGCGCATCCCAATTAGCGGTGGGAACTAGCATAGGGAATTTAGAAGCGGGTACTTACGAAGTGACACTTGTTGTAGGTCTTGCCGCCGTCATCACTCAAGAAGCCCATGGAGTTTCCTTCAGCAATATGCTGAGGATAATTACTCATGAAATTCTTTACGGTGGGCCAAAGCGTTGGAATGGTATCGTAATACTCATACATGCTGATCACGAAGCTGTACTTTTTGTCGTTCTCCTTCATATGCCGGAATGGGTCGAACGAAACATCGCAGAAAAGCTCTACGCTAGGCTCTACCCGCCAGTAAAATTCATAGTTGTTCAGTAAAGGATGCCGGAAGAAAAACCCGGACTCGTACCGACACATATGTCGGTAGCTCTCGGAGTCGCCGTAGATGATTTTCTTCTGTTTCATTGCCTCCCGAGCTTCGCTCGCTTTGTCCTGGTCAATCCATTCGGGGTAGGACCAGTGCTCCTTGGGGATCACACCGTAATGGGTATTGCCCGACACCAGGGAGCTCGTTATGCGCTTGAAGTCATCATCGAACTCCTCGTCATTCAGAAAGACCCAGTCGTAATGATAGTTATGGTTGAAACGATCCTCCACCTGCCGGATAGATTTCGAGATCTCCCAGATATCCACATTCCGCGACAGAGTTACGAATGTCGCATTGACACGGGGAAGCGGATGGAACGGCGTAATCAGTTCTGGGGCAATGTGGCTCGGTTCTTCCGCGGTCACCGGCGCCTTATTTGAAGATGAAGGTTGCGTGAATGTACCCTTCAATTTTGAACCGATGTCTTCCGGGGAGGGAATTGAGCTTCGGGATAGGAGGAAGAAGAGGAACAGCCCCTATTAATACACCCGAACGAATAAGTGATACTGTCTCCCAGAAAAGCGCAGACCAACTCACCACAGCAGCAAAGACCAGATACCGCACGTATTTCACTCGTGAGGATGGCATCGTGACCTGGAAACCGCTATCGGCGCCCTCCAAATGAGCCGGGAAGAAAATGGGTGCCTATCGGTAAATGTGGCTTCGTAAAGACATGAAGAAAAAAAAAACCTAGGGATTCAGGCCCAATGCGAGGGGAGGAATGAATTCAGAAACCTAGGAATCAATTTCGACTCCCAGAAAAATGGGCAAAAATCTTGTTGGATAGCTTGATGTATGGAAGGATCAGGTGTGGCGGCGATGGAGGGACGAAGATATAAGGAGTTGAAGTATCCACAGGATTCGCGTTCCAGCACTTCTCTTGAGAAATAGAATATATTTATTCCGTATATAGACAATTAATGGATTGGGAGAAAAGGTACTGAGCGAGGTGGGTTTATTTTCGGACGAGCAGTGTTAAACCGAGCATCTAAAGAACAATCCTGGAAAGGCCCGAAAGTCTAGATAGGTGTAGCAGAGTTCATCTGAGCCTCCCCAGCATAGATTGGCGGGGCGGCATGACATCCCTACCACTGGCAGGTCCAGCCACGGAAGGAAGCCGAAGTCTGAGTCAAAATCCATTGTTCGAGGTAAGGTTGTTTCATCGCGACGCTGGATGATTAACTGGACTAGCGGGCGAGGTGGAAATTAAGTAGTCGATAAGCCTGCCGATGAACAGCTGCCCTGCCACAAGTGTCACGAACTACGAGCTGTCGCACAGTAGTTTTGAATGGTTCGGTGGCCTTACGGCGACGATCCATCCTGCCTTAGGCACAGTAAGGGACAGTAATGGAATGTTCAGATACAAGAAGAAAAGGGATTTCAGTGGCTATCTAGATACATACGTAATGGCCCCAAGTTCTCGCGTCAAATCCCGACCAGAGGATGATGAATGTTCCACTGGAATTACGTGGACAGACAGCCATAGCATCCATGACAACTCTTTAGAGGCACCAGGAAGACTACTCGTGCTACTACTAGCAGTAGGCGGTGGACAACAAGGTGTTGCTGCCTCAGGCATAAATATAGCCTAACCGGGCAGGTCCACCTAAGCGGGCGGTTGATATCAACCCGAAACTGGCTTCATCCCGCACTACAATTATTATGCCGTGGTAACTTTTCTTCCCTTCCACCCCTCCTTCCATCCACCACCCCCGTCGAAGATGTCCTTCTTCGGCTTCGACACTACCCTTCCGAGGGATCGAGCTCCCCCGGGCGCCCAGAGAGGCATTTTCGACAATCCTGATCCGTTTGCTGAGGTTGCTCGCGCCAGAGCAGCGGCACACCATGACGACGACGGCGACGTGTAAGCGACCCCCACTCTGCCCTCGGTCCTGAATCGCTGATATCTTCTCCTTCCTCATGCCGTTTTGCTGACCATTGCCTATTTTTTTTGTGTTGATAGACTTGATTTCGAGGATACCTACGATGGTTTAGGAGACCAGCTGGACGATGATCAAGATGCCTTCAACGATGACACCTTTGGCAACGACTTTGGCGCCGCCCCCGTTGGCAAGGATTTTGACTTTTTTGGAAAAACTGCCCAGGTTTCCGATGTGATCGGGGAAGAGCAACTTCGATACAGCCTTGGTAACCCAGTCGCGCCCAGTGCCCCAGGGGCGACGCAGGTAGCTCCCGGTGTCACCACGACTGCCGTCGAACTGCAAAAGCCAAAGCGAACTGGATATGAGAAATATCAGGACCCCGGCTATATTCCCGACCTCCAGGCCAAGTCTAGCGTCTGGGGTGTGCAGAAAAAGGCAGAGCCCTCCCCCGTGGTCGTCGCATCGCAGGCGAGGAAGATGCTGAGCCTAGAGGAGGTAGAAGCGCAGCTCCGCACCCACGGTATTGCTCCAATTCCGGGCCAACATCCAGTGTCCTTGCCCCCGCCGATGCCCGAGTCACTTCATCATCTGCAGCGGCATCAGCAGTTCCCTAACCTTCCCGAGGGCTTCCCACAGCTGCCCCCTGAATATATTCAGGCCCAGCTGGCGAAGGGTGTGCCGCCCGCGCAGTTGATGCATCCCCAGACGATGGTTCCGGAGCCGTTCCCCCTCCCAGCTCATGCCCCTAATGTTCCGCTGCATCTTTTACAAACCCCTAATAATGCTCCTCCTCAACACACGCCGATCCAACATCAAGCAGGCCCGCCACGAGGACAACGGCCACCGCAGCAACCGCAACCGCCACAACAACCGCCAGTCCCCCAGGGGCGGGGGGGAGCGAACTCTCAGCAGATGCCGCTGATCACCAACCCTCAACAGCTGATGCACCTGACGGAAGAGCAGCGGGTAGCCTACCTCATGGAGGATGCTAAGCGCGCGAAGCGCAACCATAAGATTTTCCTCTTGTCCAGGGGCAATGGCCTGATGACCCCCCAAGATAAGAATTTTATCACTAGAATCCAGTTGCAGCAGCTGGTGGCGGCTGCAGGAAATGTCGTAGATTCGGATTCTGAAGCAGTTTTAGCGGAGGATTTCTATTATCAGGTTTACAGTCAGATCCGGGGTGCCCCTCGCCAGCACCCTCACCAGCCTCTTGGTCACTTTGCACAGACGTATCTTCTACAAACCGGTAATCGCGTTGGAGGCCATGGCTCCAGACGGCATGGCCAGAGCGCAGACAATCACATGCAGAGGATGCAACAGCAGGTCCAGCGCGCAGTGGAGGCTGCTAAACTTAAACCCAAGAACAAGCAGCTGATCATTGAGGGCAGTTTGGGCAAGATTTCCTTCAGCAATGCTAAAACCCCCAGACCTATGCTCAGCATCAAGCGTCCCGAAAGCTCGGATGGCGTCAAGGCGACCAAGAAGCCGCACACTGATCTCAGTCTTAGCGACCGGAAGTCTATCTTGACCAACATCGAGAATGTTTATGGCACATTGATGGAAATGGAGGACATGGAACGCACGATGCCTCCACCTCCAGACGAGAACGATCCCGAGGCGATCCAGCGCCACCTAGAATGGCGGCAGAATATCCGGACACTCAACCAGAAACTGTGGCAGGAATTGAAGGTGATGGATCCTATTGTCCCCAACTCCAATACCCCACACCCGTTCATTGCATTCCTCTCTTACCCTAAGGGCAAGAAGGCAATCCCGCGCATCTTCCGCCACATCGACCAGGAACAGCGGGTCACTATCCTCACCATGATTGTGGTTCACCTCGATTCATTAGATGTTGTTCGACGAGGGCTTCCCGTACCTGGGGAGTCTCAGCCTTCTCTGCCAGTCAGGGAAGCTATTGACCTCTTCTCTCAGGCCGTGATGCCGAGCCTTCTAGGCTACGTGAACGAGGCACCGTTCAACATCATTATCGGTCTCCTGGGCCTGGTCATTGCTCAGACCCACGTGCAGCTCATTGCCAAGACCCGCATTGGGTTGGGTGTTCTGACTATGCTTCTGAGCCGCGCTGAAATCGTCAAGGAAGCTGGGCAGGCTACGGAACGTGACTGGCAACAGTGGGTTGAGAAGTTCAACATTCTATTCGACACTCTTGAACCGACCTTTGGCGATATCTTCCCCAGTTCAATCAATGCTGGTGATGATATGTATGTCTGGCAGTTCCTGGCCGCAACTGGAATCGGGGCGAGCCCAGACCAACAGCAGCGCCTTGTTATCGCTGTTAAGTAAGTTTTCGATGAGGACATGGAATGGGAATGATGCTAACAACGTGATAGGGACCGTGTGATGGAAACTGTGGCGTACAGCAAGACTCTTCCTGCTGATATGGCCAGCCAGCGACTCGGCAATGTCAATCTCTTTATGAGGGCCATTGGCCTTGACGTTGAGCTTCTTGGTTAGTTGAGGAGGAACTCCAAACGAATACCGTCAATGGGCGATGGTTTTATGCTCATTGGGCGTGGTGGACACTCTAGCCCTTTCGGCAGAAGATCGAAGACAAAGGCTTCGATGTTTGCGGAACCTACGTTCGAGTCGACAGAACTATTACTGTTGGCCGATGTATATGTGTGCCTCATAGGACCCCTCGATTTCTGGACCTTTCTCGACCGGCGCACAGGACGGACTCGCCGGTGGCAAAGACAAAAGAGATGATTTGGCTGAAACGGCTGACGATAGTTATATGATATTTTGGGAGGACTCAGGGACCATAACAAAAACACGCATCCAGAATACTATGTCAAATTCTTGTAATATTTGCTCCGGATCCCTTGTTGCGACGTGTCGCAAATTGCTCTTGGGAGTTGCTCAATCTGATGGAACTCCGGGTAACGCTAGTATTTTTTTTAACCACTTGCAAGATTTGTACCTTTCTCACCACTTAGTATTACTAGCTACTATTTTTATTCTCCTTGCGCAGTCCCAGACTCACAGCTCTTCTCTCCCGACGGAGATCGGTTCGATATAGATAGTGTGGCCTAGGTCACCGGCGGGGGGCTCCGTTTTTTCAGCTCTGACTAAGACAATTATGCACGACTAGGAACCTGCAAGAATACCCGACACAGACACCCCTTCCAGAAACCTGGGCAATGGCATCTTGCCTGATGATGGCCTTGTGCAAATAAGGATCCTAATCCATGACCCCTTGGATCAAGCACTGAGGAGAAACAGATCCACCGAGCAGAGTGGGAACGCGACCCGCCAAAAGACGAAACAACAGGACAGCCGCAGCACCATGATTGGAGAGGCCGAGTTGGACCATGGCATAAGACCAATGGATCCATATGTCCCGAGGTCTCGAATCAGGAGATCGTGTCGGTTGAGAATTGGCCTAGAAGCCCCGACGAGAAGCAGACCTGAATCGCATGGGGCTTTCAATTTCCCAGCCGCATCGGGGAATGTGGTGTGGTGGCTTACCGTATCCGATCCCGAAGTTGAAGTTGAAGCTGAAGCTGAAACTAACAGGAATCGGATATTTTTGATTCCTTACAGAGTACGGAGGAATGCATCGGGATATAAATGCACATGCTGCATGAGCTGCAATTGAGGAGGTGATGGGGATAATTTATCTCGATCGGCCTACATGCAGGAGACGGGAAGTATACGTATTTGCAATGTCGATCAGGAATAGGGGCAGTTTCTACTCCTTTATAGTAAAAGACGAGGGTGGACATTAAGCTTTGAGACAGGGCAAATCTGCGATGTGTATGAACTATGTAGCCTGAGAACGCGGCTTTTTCCGGGACAGTTTTCGAGATTCTTTATTTTGTTGAGTTTGGATGGCAGGTTATTCTTCCCTCCCTGAGGATGGCTGCCCCTCCATCAACAACGGCACCTAATAATAATAATAATAATAATAATAATAAAAATAAAAACAAAAGCATCCCCCACCATCCAATTGCGGCCTCCCCCTTAAATATCCCGCCATCCCGTCCTCACCGTCTTTCCTCTACTCTGCCTATCTTTATCTCTTCCTCCCCCTCCCCCCACCTTTCTTCGCCTTCTCCTCTTTGCTCAATTCATCCTCACCCGTCAGATAATCAACCTACTACACTCGCCGTCATGCCTGCTGGATCAGTTCTTGTGACGGGGTATGTTTTCGAAGCTGTCCTCTACCCCTCCATCTCGGCTCAGCTCTCCCTGCTAACACTACCCCTCTCACTAGTGGAACCGGCTACATTGGCTCCTTCACCACTCTGGCCCTGCTCGATGCTGGTTACAAGGTTGTCGTCGCCGATAACCTCTACAACTCCTCCCCGGAGGCTCTTAGTCGCATTGAGTTGATCTCCGGCAAGAAGGCCGAGTTCGCTCAGCTCGATGTCACTGATGAGGCTGCCTTCGATAAGGTCTTCGAGGCCCACCCCGACATTGACAGCGTCATCCATTTCGCCGCCCTGAAGGTGTGCTGGCCTCTTTTAATAATTCCTGTTTTTCGGTTTCGCATCACTCTCTTGAGCTCCAATGGCTAATATATCTTCGTGTGTGATAGGCTGTCGGTGAATCCGGAGAGCGCCCTCTGGACTACTGGAACGTCAACGTCCAGGGCTCCCTCTGCCTTCTGCGATCCATGGTCAAGCACAATGTCACCAACATTGTGTTCTCCAGCTCTGCCACCGTCTACGGAGACGCTACCCGTTTCCCCAATATGATCCCTATTCCCGAGGACTGCCCCCTGGGCCCTACCAACCCCTATGGTAACACCAAGTTTGCTGTTGAGACTGCCATCACCGATGTGATCAACTCCCAGCGCAACAACGCCAAGAAGACCGGAAACGAGGCTGAGGCTGACAAGTGGAACGCTGCTCTTCTGCGCTACTTCAACCCCGCTGGTGCTCACCCTAGCGGTATCATGGGTGAGGACCCTCAGGGTGTTCCTTACAACCTGCTGCCTCTTCTTGCCCAGGTTGCCACTGGCAAGCGTGAGAAGCTGCTCGTCTTCGGAGACGGTGAGTTGGCTTTAGTCTACCAGAAAAAAGAAAAGAAAAGAATGAATGAAAGTTAGCTAATGGCTCTAGACTACGCTTCCCACGACGGCACTGCCATCCGTGACTATATTCACATTCTCGATCTCGCCGACGGCCATCTGAAGGCTCTCAACTACCTCCGCTCCAACAACCCTGGTGTCCGTGCCTGGAACTTGGGCACTGGCAAGGGTAGCACCGTGTACGAGATGGTCAAGGCCTTCTCCACCGCCGTGGGCCGCGATCTCCCCTACGAGGTTGCTCCCCGCCGTGCTGGTGATGTCCTCAACCTAACCTCCAATCCCACCCGTGCCAACACCGAGCTCGGCTGGAAGGCTGAGCGTACCCTCGAGCAGGCCTGTGAGGACCTCTGGCTCTGGACCAAGAACAACCCCCAGGGCTACCGCCAAGAGCCCCCTGCCGAGCTGCTGGCCCAGCTGAAGAAATAAGTGCTATGTTTTGGGATACTTAAATTTTAATACACAAAAGAAGGGCGGAGAGAAACCGCACGGGATAGCACCTTGTAGATTGAATGAGACGAATTTCTTTTCTTCCTAACACTCCCTTTCTTATTACCCTCCCAGGACGTTGTCTCTTGGGATTTGGGATATGGTTTATGAGTTTCAAGTTGGCCATGAAGACAGTCATAGATATAGAACCTTCTAGGATAGCTAAGATTGGATTGGATGACTCTAATATTATGAAGTAATTGCCGCTAGCAAAGTAACTTTGTATTCTATTTATTTATTCCCCTTCCGACTCCTCCTCGAGCCAGGTGTCGGCTCTTTCACACCCCCCGTTCCAGACGTCGATGCTGATTTCGCAGCCTGCGCCTGGCCCTGCCGGTGTTCTTCCTCCTTCTTTGCCAACGCCCGTTTCACCGCACCCTCGGTCTCCTTCGCCTCGATCTGCTTCTCACTCAACTCCCACAGCCTCTTGCCAATCGCATCGTCGGTGATCTCCCTTCGCGCAAAATCCACCTCCCGGCACTCCTTCACCATCCACCCGCCACTGCCCCGTCCGAACTTGGCCTCCATGGCCGCATACAGGATACTCTGCGCCCCCTGCTGCGGCGACTTGAGCACCAGCCACCACACCGGCCACGTGACGAGGTACACCAGCAGCCCCCACAGCGAGCCACCAGTCAACCAGCGCCGGGTGCCGGGGGTGCGACTGAAGCCCGGATCGACGATGATGACGCGGCTGGAGGGCGGCTGGCCATCGGGCCGCTTGAACGCGTTCAGATGTTTCTGGAACGAATGGGCGAAGATCATGAGCGAGAGCTTGCTCAGCCCGAATAACGTCTTCGGGCCCTTTGTCGTCGGGGTTCGTTTCTGGATCTTGGGTGGCTTGCCCGGTCGGGACACGCCGACGCTCGCACTGACATTATTAGATTGGGACTGGGTCACCGCAGAGAGGGCGTCCAAGTCCAACTTCGCCCCGATATAGCTCGAGCACGTCGCGAAGATGACCCGGACATCCCGGTGCGGGGGCTGCACACGCAGCGCGGGGCTGAGGATGCTCAGCAGATGGAAATTGGCCAGATAGTTCACCTGCCATTCCTCGTCTAGACCGTCGGCCGTCGCTTTCCGTTTATCTGCGGTGGGGGCGGCCGTGTTCCCGCATAGGATGACCATGTCGAGTCGGCGGGGGGGCACGTTATCGATCCATTTCGTCGCGAAGGTGCGGATGGAGTGCAGGGAGGAGAGATCGACTTGCTCGGCGTAGATGAGCTGGTTCTTGGTCGACCGGCGGAGGTCTTCGATGTACTCGACGAGGAAGATGTCGGATTGGGAGTGTTGGGTCAGGAGGATGATTTGGGCGCCGCGCGAGGCGAGTTCGTAGACGACGGTGGCCCCTATGCCGGAGGTGCCGCCCTGGAACGGTTATCGTTAGGGATGAGAAAAAGGGAAAGCAAAGGAGAAAATGGGGGGGGGACATACCGTAACCATTGCCACCTTCGAGTGCATCAATCTCTCCGAGTCATTTCGGGCTCCCCCAAAGTAGTACTTCAGGGCCGCAACGATGAGCACCCATGGCACGATCTTGAGGATAGGGTAGATATAAGGGATAGATGCGAGGCCCTCACTGACACCCTTGGTGATCAGTGGGATAGGCATTTTACTCTTTCCTTCTTTCTTTCTTTCTCTAATTAAATATAAGAAAGAGAGAGAAAGAGTGAGAAAGAAGGTTGAGAAAGGAGTGAAAGACCGAATGAATGAATCATTTTATTTTATCGAGATTTATTTATAGCGGCCGATCTCCCGCCACCACCACAGCTTCAGCTTGTCACCTCCTCTTCAACTTCAACTCCAGCACCGACTGAACAACTTCTAGTTATGAATTACGAAGACGAAGACTACTTCCTCCCCCTCGAGGACCAACGCGTCTTCGGCGCCGGAATCACTCGAAAACGAGTCCCCTTCGTGCGCTCCTCCGAACATGACCTCCACACCACCACCACATCGTCCTCCTCGTACCCATCCACCCCAACTCCCAACCCCGGAACAAGCATAGCAAACAAATACCTCTCGATCGTGATGCCAAACAGCCTTCCACCTTCCACATCTACATCTACATCTACATCCACAAGCTCTAGAAAACGCACCCACTCCGCCCCGCCACTCACCCCCTCAACCAACTGCGAAATCTGCAATCTCCCCCTCTCCCCCGACGCCGACACCGACACGACCCCCGGCACTACCACTACCAGCGCAGATCTTAAACCCCACGAAGCCTCCCTCGCCCACCAAGTCTGCCTGACGCACTCCCACCCGCCCTCCCACCTCGACCGAACCCGGGTCGGACTGCGCTACCTGGAGTCCTACGGCTGGGACCCCGATAGCCGGGTGGGCCTTGGGGCGGCAGGGCGAGAGGGGATCCGGGAGCCTGTGAAGGGCCGGGTGAAGGCTGATACTGTTGGGCTTGGGGCGGAGGAGCGAGTGCGGAATGTGACGGCTGAGATAAGACAAAAGAAGATGAAGAAGGGGGTGGAGAAGAAGATGAATGCGAAGGAGGTGAGGAGGGGACATGTCGAGATGAGGAGGAGGGGGGAGGCGATCAGGGAGATGTTTTATCGGAGTGAGGATGTGTTGAGGTATTTGGGGAATGAATGAATAGGTATGAATTGACCTCGGGAGGGGGGAGGGGGTAATGATGATGTTATGATATGATACCCTTAATTTATTTATGATTTAAGATACATGAGTATAATTCTCGAAGAAAGAAGAGCGCCTTGAGAAGAAAGGCCTAAATTTGGTATCACAGCGCTATAATCGAACAGAGTGTTTGGGGGGGGGGGGGGGGGGGGGGACAGCGTATTAAATAAATTAAGGAAAAAAATAGATACAATGGAGGTGGCCCATAAAAAAAAAAAATTGGGGGGTTTGTTTTCAATATTTTATTTGGGGGGGGACGTCCCCGCCGGTTTTGCAAACGGTGAAGAGTTTGTGACGAGAGAACTCGCCCCAATAGCGGCTGTGGGAGTTG